>BMAV01002221.1:165744-228156 GCA_019973955.1 Trichonephila inaurata madagascariensis
GGGGGGGGGCTTCACACAGATTCTCTAACTCTAATTTATCGTAAAAGAGAATGAATGAAATTTTTATTATCATTGTACCTTTGTGAAACTTTTTATGAAAATTCTTTTTTTTCTTCTAATGGCTATTCCAATCAAGAGTAATGAAGGATGAAAGGATCTTTACACCAATTTTTAACCCAAGATTTTCTCTTTTCGGTTTATAAATGTAATGTAACTTTAGAAGAAGGGACAAAATGGAAATTTCTTCTATCATTATACCATAGTGAAACTTTTTGGTGATTATTACAGTTAACAATTTTTTCGCAAAAATGAAATGCTCAGTATGCAAAAGCATACATTGGATGAAAAAAATGCCAGTTTAGGATAAAAAAGAACTAAATGGGTGCTAGATGCTGTGTTTTACTGGATGAAAGGAAAAAATGGTTAGATTTCGCACTTTATGTGGGTTAGATAGGGTTTCCAGAAATTACTTTGCTGTTTAGCTGCCCATCCTGTATAGTAGTTAGTGACCCTAACTGCTGTGCTGTAGGGCCTGTGTTCGAATCCCAAAGAAGGCATTGGATGTTTGTAAATATATAGTGTCTTTGTAGCATTGAGTATTCTATATAGCCATCAAGCCACAAGTCCTCTTGTGAGTTTAGTGTAAGGGGAAGAGAGGTGGAAGGCCCCAAACCACCCCTAGGGTGTTCTCCCTCAAAATTGGGTTGGAAACAAGCTAAATTGTACAGTGACCTTTATGATGCTCAAAAGCTACTGCTAACAAGTGTACAACTCAGCCCTTTGCCACGATGAATTTCCTGGGTTTTGATCTGACCTTTGCTGATCAAGTGGCATTAGCAAAAACGCTTTGCTGTTTTGAAGAACTTATTGCCCCTTTTGTCTTCAAATAATTTTTATTGCCTATGGTACACTAAAATATGATCCAACTAAAATGAATATTGGAATAGTTAATTTAAATATGAGGATAAAGTCAGGCTGCTTAATTAAAATTGATTGGTGGCTTAGTAAAGGATAAGTTATAAATTTCTCTTTCATTTATTGGTGCTTAATATGGAGTAGAACTGTTTTTATGTCTGACTTCAACCAAATTAATATAATTTTTAAAAAAATAAATTGTTAATTGATACCTTTGTTTTAATTGTTAAGAGGTATTGTTATAGCTGGTTTAATAAAATCAGCTTAAAAGGTCCTGAGTTAGAAATAGTTTCTTCATTTTTACCTCAATATTAGGGATTAATATGCTTTTGTGCTATAAAATGAATTCTGATATCTTTTGTATTCTCTCAGCCATATACATTCAATATGGAATATTTCAGAATTGAATTCTTAATATGGATCATGCTATGTTCAATTTCAGTTAAATTCTATATTCTAATGAAAAAAATCCAACTTTCATTTGTAATACCATGTTTGTTTGATAAACAATTGAAGTTCAATAAGTTATGCTTATTTGACATTAAATTTTTTTTCTTCCCTATTAAACAACATAAAACATATAAATTTAAATATTTGTTACTGAGCTTATAAAGTTTCACTTGGGAGCATAAACAAAAAAAATCAATACAGATTTTTTATTTATTTATTCTTTTTATTAAGGATTCAATTCTGCTTTCTCACACTTTTTTGCTTATTTTAAAGTAAATAAAAGGAAGGTAAAATTCCATTAAGTATGAATAAAACGGACTTTAAATTTATTTATATTTATGTATGAATAAGATTATTTTTTAATGATATTTTTTTAACTTTTATGATGATTATTGTAAGACGCATGTCAAACACGTGGGTTGCACATGGCCCCGTCAATGCATAGTTTGTGGCCCGTAAAGACTTTTCAAGAATTTTTAAATATCAAGCTGCTAAGTTTTTTCCATTTTGAAATTTGAGTTGAAAACTTTTGAGAAATTCGTAATATTTATCTGTTACCTATTCTTGCTTTAAAAGAAATCTTATTTGATAGTAAAAATTTTAACTTAAAATTTTTAATGTTATTGTAATAGATAATTTTTTGTTAAATTTTTAAATGCATTTGTGCATATCGTTCACTACTGCTAATACCGCAATTTTTTATATGAGCAACTTTTAGTTCTTTTTCTCTTCTGCTAAGAAATAGGATCTTAAAAGGCACTATAACCAATACATTGCAAAATTTTCGTGAAGACAAATTGTCAGAATTAAAATTAGTTCTTCAAAAGTAACAAATGTATTAATTAAATTAGTTTATTTAGACAATACTGCTGCAGTAAAAATATTATATATTATCACATTTAATAGCTAGCAGATCAAAACCTTTTTTAAGGTAAATTCTTTAATGAATGCTTAATTAAAGAGCCGAAAGTATATTCAATCCCAGTAAATAAAAAAGTAATTTTAAGTCATACTCAATGAACAAGAATTTGATAAATCGGCATAATTCAAAAATATTAATTTTTCAAGCCTGCTCTTTTGCTACTGATAAAAATGAAGATTTCCGAAATATTGCACAGCTAGTTGTTTTTATTTCTAGATGCAATGTTATTTTTATTTGTAGATGCAATGCTAATTTGGAAATAAATGGAAAATTTTTGAAAAAATTCCTTTGCATAATATAACCACTGAAGCTGTTACTTTTGAAGGGTTTATTGAAGTTTTCAAGAAATATAAGTTGCCATTGTGGAAAAATTGGTTTGTCTTGCAACTGTTTGTGCATCTACCATGACTTGTATTATTGAAGGAATTGTTGCAAAATTAAAAGAAACATAAAATCAGCATGGTATTAATAATTTTGAGGATTTTCATTGTATTATTTTTAACAAGTTCTGTGTTCTAATGTTTTAAGTATGGAACATGTTTTAAAAATAGTTACCAAAATTGTAAATTATGTTCAATCATGTAGCCTTAGTCATTGTCAATTTGCTTCATTTCTTGAAGATATAAAATGTGAATACAATGATCTACCATATTATAAAGAAGTTGGATGGCTTTTTGAATCATAATTTTCTTGGAAACAAGAAATTATGTAAATGCTGAGTTAAAAGATGGGACATAGATAAAAGGCCTGTCTTTCTCGGTTAATATTTCAAGTCATCTTATTCAACTTAAACTTCAAGGCAAAAATCATGTTGTTACAACACTAATTGATAATATTAAGGCTTGTAAACAAAGGTTACTACTTTGGCATAAACCAGTAAAAAAGAAAACTAGCTTCACTTTCAAAGCTGTCAATATTTATTGAGCAAATCATCTAAATTGACATTTTTACAGTATATGCTCACCAAATTAAATTGTTAGAAACAGAATTTTATTGAATATTTTTTGATTTTATGAGCTGCGAATTACAATTTTCTTTTTACTTTACCTCTACCTATCAATTTTGAAATTGTTGATACAAACTTACAAATGTAATTATTTGAAATCCAATGTGATTTCTTTGCTGAAGTAAACATGTATGGAACAAGAATTCCAGCTTTTTAAACATTTATCTGTAGATCTGTTTTTAAAAGTGCTGTTGTTTGTTATGTGTATGATGACTATTCGAAGCATTTATTTTTGCAAACAACACAACATTTTATTAAAAAGTAACTAAAATTCAAAAAGAACGAAATTAACCAATCAACATTTATCATCAATATTTTAAAAATTGCATCTGCTTAATATGTTCAACCAAATTTTGATGACGTGCTTTGTCAGATATCTTGTAAAAAGTAATATTAAATTACATTTATTATAACTTAATTTTTTTTATTTTTTATTTAAGATATGTAAAAAATTAAAAGTTCAAGTTTAAAAAATGACATTAAGTATAAAATTATGTATATATAATTTACAAAACATATAAAGTCTTGACATTATGTCTAATAAATACATAAATATAATTCCTTTAAAAATCATATTTTATTAATATTTTTTTTAATTATTGAAAGCATGCAACCCCAACTTAATATAAAGTAGATCATGTGGCCCGTAATATATGAGTATGATGTGCCTTTTGTGTAAGCGAAAGAGTATTTTTCAACAAAAGAATAGTAATTAGCTAGAAATACCTTTAGCTTCATTTTAGTTACGTTATTATTTTTCAGGGTCCTGGCTATGGAGATATGATGGAAAGGGTAAGTCATTTATAAGTTTCTACAAAATGAATTATGTTTGGAATATTTCTTTCATCATCCCATTTTTCCATGCATCATACTTAAGTTTCATTTATTTTTAACTCTGTTTTTACAAGTTCAAATGAACTTGAAAAAAATTGATTTTTCTATGGTAGTAAGTATCTAAGGAAGTTGTGAATTCAAGCCTGTGATATTTTCTTTTATGGTGTTACAATTTTATTTACGAAAATTAAATTACACTGCTTTTACAAATATTTTTAGTAAAACATTTATAAGGAATTTTAGATCTCGTTTTTTTGGGGGGGGGAGTTAAAACTATTAAATATTAGCTGTTGAAAAACATTAAAGCTACATATAATTTTTAATTAAAAATAATAAATTTGATCTTTTTTTAAGCAAATGATCCTGTAAATATCAAACATTGTTTCTTTTATAAGTTAATTTTGATGGTATAATGTATTCATAGTTTTAAACAATCAAAAAAGTTTGGATGGATAGTTTTTTCTTATTTACACTAATAGTGTTAGTTTATTATACACTCCTAAAAACAGTATAGGTGGATCATGTTAAGCTTTCTGCCAGTGTATAATGTAATTTAAAGCTATCTTTAACAAAGGTAAAATATCCTGAGCTAATCTCTGCATGTTTTTTCAAACAGGAAAATGTCAATCTTCATGTTGATTTGTATCATTATTACATCGGTTTATAATGAAAGAGGGTTTTTGTTTAAAATTTGAAAATTTTGAATAAACAATTTTTCCTTTTGAACATGTACAGTGAAAATTATGATAGCATTGTGGTGTAAAAGACAAAATGTAGAAAAAAATTTTACACCAAAAATTGAGTCAGACTGTAAAATACTTGGCTCTTTCTAGAGGAAGACTGTATTATGTTGGAATTCTTTTTTAAACCATAAATGTTTCATGAATTAGGGTCAATTTTAATGATATAAAAACTATTTCAATCATAAGATTTCTTTTCTGTTAAATAATAATAATAGCATAGTTAACTGAAAAATAGATCCTAGTTTGATTGACTCAATTATAAATATAAAAACAATCTTAAGTTTATAATGTTAAGTAGAGCAAAACAAAAACCTTTTTTTTTTTAAAAAATCTTTCTAAAATGAACAAAATTTTCTTGAAAATTAAAACTGTATTATTTTTGTCTCCATAATTGCAAAGTTTACTCCTTCAACCATTGGATATGAAATTGATATGTATGCATAGCAAAAACTCAGAAAATGAAAGTAATAGTCAAAAGAAAATAGAAAGATTACTGCTAATTGGCTGTCTAGCATTTGTTTCTCTACCAGTATCATTTTTGTCTTTTATTCAAAATGTTTATTAGTGAACACAATTAAATGGTTTTTCTGTCATTTCGATTTAAAACGTATAAAGAATAATAACTGAAAACAAAAATGGAGGAGGGTATATGTATATATATACACCGTAAGTACCAAAAATATTGGGATACTTTCTAATGTTTCTAGAATTGCAACGTCGAGCATATAGATCTACAATTTTTAAAAAATCCTCATGTTGTAAAATTATCAAAACGCAGGACATGATCCTGGACAATTCTTAATGAACCAGGAGTGTTCAGGTTAATGTAGGAAGTAGGATATACTTACGTAAAAGTAACCACCATCAGTTTGACCTGTGTTGTGTTGACAACTTGAGTCATATGAGAGATCTTGTGTTCTGCTCTATACTAAAATTCTATTATCATTTCTTACCAACTAGAATCATGACTTTTCTGACCGAGTAATATTTTTTCAGTCAATTTGCTTAAATAATATGTCTATGAGCACAGCAGAAGCAGTGCAGCTGCTAGTATGTTGGTAGACATTATTTTTTGGTCTTCTGCTACCATATTCCATTAATGCCATTGTCCTTACTGACATATCTGTGTCTCACAATAATTGCTATTTAACAGGTGCTACTTTTGTAGTAATGCTGATTGTTTCTATGTTGATCTTAATAGTAAATAGACAGTCAGTCTTTGCTATCCTTGGTTGATGGTAATGCCTGAAATTATGTACTCGGTGATTTCCTGACACTGGGGATTAAGGGTAATAAATTCCTTAAGAATATCCCAAAATAGAATGCTTTGTGTCTAGATAAGGGGTACTCAACCTTTTTTTTATGCTGGGCTGCATACAAATGTCAGCTACTTCACGCGGGCAACAACATAAGGAGAAATGGAGGGGAAGGGAGAAATGCTTTAAGACCAAGATAACATTGGAAATTTAAAATGTGGAAAATTGATTAAAATGTTATAACTCCTGTTTCGCTTTTTCTAATTATAATTTCTTACATTTTTTTATTTTTGTCACTAACATTAAATTAGAAGCATTTAAGAAACACTTCATCACAATTTCTACATCAGTAAACGGTTTCATATGATTACCGATAATATAACAAACTTCATAGGATGTCTTTGTTGCAGCTGTGATATTACCACTTGATAAAAAATTTTGTTGCTCTTGCAAAGATTATTCAAGAAAGCCTATTTATCACGTCTTGAAAGAGATCTTCGAGGAAAAGTGTCATTGAATGTATCCTGTTTGTTGGCATTTTTTATGTACAACACTTTCATGACAAATCAAACAATTACTGATCCATGTTTGTTTTTCACTACAAAAGAGTCAACCTTCCTATCGTCTTGAAACGATATATTTTCTTTGAATATTTTTCACTTTCGAGATATGAAAGATAGGTAAAAAGTAGTTCCACTCATAAAATTGTTGCTACTCCACTGTTGTCTGCTATCACTAACTGTAGTCGTTCTAAATATAAAAAGAATATCAGTTCGTACCTGTACGACACTTACAGCAAAAAGCAAAACTGATATATTTTCTCGACAAAGAATTTCCCACCAAATTTTTAATATAGTGTTCTTAATTAAGTGAATTTCTTAGAGTAATGGGGGGCTATGACTGGGCCACTTGAGAAGGCCCAGTAGGCCGCATGCGGCCTGCGGGTCGCAGGTTGAGTATCGCTGGTCTAGATCCAAATAGCATTCTGTGTTCAAAATTTGTTAATTCTCATATAGTCATAATAAAGCCAGAAAACATCTTGTATGAATCACTTTAGTACAAATGAAAGCCCTGACAATGCATTGCATATTTTACATTTTTTACCCAATGCTTCTGCCTTCTGGATATTTGCATATTTCTGTACCATGACTTTAGGCAGGTTATAAACAAATAAAAAAGACACTTTCTCTTTGTAAAATTTTGTAATTTCATGATTTTTTGCTTTTTTTCAGGAAAGCGTAATTCAAAGACTTTAAATACTGCGCTACTCACATTGCTTTTAAAAACTGAATATTTTTACTAAATAAACGAAATTGAGAAACAAAAATAACTTATTTAAAAGAGTACATTTTTAGTGCTTGTTTTAGCTGAGGTTGTTTTTGTCAAAGAGCAAGGTCCAAATTTGTTGTATATATAAGTGTTATATATATAGGTTGTTAAGTGTTGTATATGTAGGTGTGGTCATGTAAAAAATGTCTCAAAATTTATTAAATTTGGTTATTAAGCATATATCCATTTTTCACACTGCATTTTTAGAATTTAGCAATATTCTATTAGTGCATTTTTAAAAAAATTAATACATCGAGATGGAAATCTATGTAACATTATGATATAGATTAAAATAATAATTAGCACAATGAAATGTTTTACGTAGAATATTGAAGCCAAAAAGCTTCATGGATCCTATGGAGACCTTCAGAAATCCTATTCTTTAACTACATTACAAGGATAGCATTAATTAATGATAATTAAGGTGCTTTATAATATAAGAATGAAGAGTAGTAAAAATATTTCTTCATTGTGGCAAAACTAGTTTTGTCTGAATTGCCAGTCGGACAAATTTTTACTCAAAGAAATTCATTTATTTTCTGAAGATATACCTCAAATCCAATAGATAATTCGTGCTTTTTAAGTCCTGCCTCTTTCTACCAGGATGCATCTTTACGCGGAATGCCAAATCCAGGCCCAATATCTCCATCTATGCCTGGTGACCCCATGGCTTCATCTGCCTCTGGCTATGGCCCTAATGGTATGATGCAAGGACCTGGTATAGGTTTGCCACCTCCGGTAAGATCATTTTCTGTTGTCTCGCATATTTTCAACATTTAGCAACCTTGAAAGTTGTGTTCAAGTATCGAAATGGTGGGAATTTCGTTTAATTCATCTTGTATACATTCTATTGACAAAGCAAATTGAAGATAATTAAAACTAAAATGTTTTAATAATTTTTCAAAAGGATATTGTGTTCTTTTTTAACATTTGAGTAGTTAAAAAAAATTAAGATGTTGAATTTTTTTGTATTGGGAAAAAAATGATATATAAAGGCAAATAATTAATAATTTTCTAGTACAAAGGATTTCAAAAAGTGCAGTTTTTAAAGTGGATATTATAAATTTATTATTGGTTCAAATTTTCTTAGTCAAGTTTTTGAGGAACTTTTTTATTTAAATGACGAAATGATGCATGGAATATTCTAATATGCATAACATAACAAAAAATTATATTGTTATTAAATTTTAAAAAATTTTTAAAAAAATATAGAATTGAACTTATTTGTAATTATAGTCTGTCATTAGTTTAATTTCATTAAAAAGGAAAATCATTGTATTGAATCTATTCTGATTTTCAGTAAATCTATTAAGAGTTTATGTAATTAATAATATTGAATCAAAATCAAACTATGAAGCCATCAGTGAATTGTCTATTGGTATTAGACTATCAGTAAATTTTCTGCATCAGTTTTGGTGAAAGCAATTATGATTAAAAACAATAACAGATAATTTCGTTTATAAAAAAATATAACATGTTTCGATTTTTTTTTTTTTTTGCGTTTATTATTCACTTTATATCCTTATAGGGAACATGCATATTTTTAAACATATGTTTTAACTTTTACAAAATTACTTAATTTTCTGCTCATTGGTAGTAATGTGCGAATATTATTTATATACTGATTTAGCCGGTTTTTTACAATTTTAGTAGTACTCTTATTTTGTTGCAGTGGGTATTTTCACTAATATCCTTATTTTGACAAAACTTATTTTTTTTCATAGTTTTGTATGAAATATTTTTGATTTTTTAAAAATTAATTCATAATGTTCTTGTAAAAATATAAACTGTTGAAAAATCTATCTATCTCTCTCTCTATATATATGGTTATTTTGAATGTTTCATGTGTGCGTTTATAAACATGACATACTTCTGTGATAATTATTTTTGAATTAATAGAAAATTATTTCTAAACTGAATTTTAGAAAACTGATATCTCTCTATAAAAAATGTGTTTTAAAAATTACTTGATACAATTTCTATAAGTTGGTTTTGCTTTATTTTTGGATTCTATTAATCTAAATTATGTACATATTAGTAAAGCAAATCAAAGGTTTATTTTTCATATCTATGTTTTGCAATAGCTTTTATATTGTTATTGCTTTAATACAACCATTGAATCAGCAATGGCATTTTTTGGTAATTTTTGCTAAATTATCTTCATTATGAAAGCTATAGGTGATTTTTTTTTTTATTATTAACAAGATAAGTTGCGTGAGCATATTAATCTAGAATTGTTTGTATTGCAAGACTATAATTGCTGAAATTATATTCATTACTTAATAAAAATGTATTTGATTGAAAACATGACTTAAAATATCTAACGGCTGTAACTTGTCTTAATTATGTTAAAGTATTTCCCATTTTTCTTTACATAACTGAGAGAAAGAAGTGACATTTGATTTCCATTTCATATTACTGCTAACCAGTTTTGAAAGATTGTTTTTGGTTTTTCAGTAATTACACATAAAATTTGTTAAGTATTAAATTAATTTTTTTTAATATAACTTTTTGTTGCTGTAAAATTGAACAAAAAATTTATACAATTTTGGTGATAGCTAAACGGCTATATTTTTGGAAGGGAGAGAAATATTTGTTTCCTTCAGAAAAGCTGTAATTGATAAATAACAAATTTTAAAAATTGTTATTTGAAGCAATCAAGTAAAAATTATAACATATTGGGTTAGTTTATAAATGATTCCATTAATTTATGAAACATTTTAAAAATTCTTTAACCCGTTCAGGACTATGATCACATATAATAAAACGATTCTTCCTTCACGGACCTCAGTGTCATATATGTGATCACACTCTTTGTCTACTGAGGCCTGTGATTACACAAGTGCAATTTGAATTTGGAATGTTTTTTTATTTTAATTTTTAAACAGCAATAGATGGTGGTTATAATGTTTCATAGAACTTTGACTTGCCATATGTGCTTTCAGTTCCAAGTTCTTAAATTTCATCCAGGATAATTGTGAATGCACATGTTCAGCTCTTTCAAGAGAATTGGATATTTAAAGGTTGGTGATTTTTTGTGCAATGAGTTTTGTTTATACTTTGACGGAGTAGGAAAATAATAGAATGCTTGTTGGTTTATGTGGAAATAGATTTATTTTTGGGGATTTGCCGGATTGTAATTTTGTATGTTTTGCATGTTTTATTTTAATCACCTTGGCAGAAAGAGTGACATATTCAATTTAGATTTCTAAATTGATGTATGACCCAGATAGTGAAATAGAAGAAAGTAATTTTTCGAATATAAGCGTTAGTGAATATTGAATATTCAGGTGACTGAAATAGTTGATTATGTGGATAATAGGGTGGACAATTTAACTGCAAGTCCTGAAATATGTTTAAAATGTAACAAAAGCTTGAAATTTTTTAAATATTAAGTAATTTTCTTATATTCAGTTTTTCAGTGTTTTTTATTTTGAACATTTGTATGTAAATTTTTTCATTTTCTAAAAGTATATATTGACTTTTTTTTTATTAAAATAAGAGTTTTCTTTAAAATTTGCAGTTGAGTTTTTTAAATATTGCTAAATATATTCAATATTATCAATGATAACAAACTGTAAATTTTAGGGCATTTAATTGCAGTAGATTATATATGAATTGTTTAATGAAATTAGGCTTGATAGAGAAATTTGCACAGTCCCATGCATGTATATATTTGGAGCATGCGGACCTGTGGGAATGCTTCTTTCTCCTTTTGCTGATCCTGAACGGGTTAAAAAAAATTTCAAGTAAAATATATTTTAACTAGAATACTTTTGATAAAGTTTGGCTTCTTTTTTATTGTGTAATTTAATTCTTCAAAAAAATTATTTTTCTATGTGTTATTTCAAAATATATGAATCTTCGTTTAAAATCATGGATGTTTTTTGTATCAAATAATGGAAATTGCGAGTTTATTTAGTCATTTATAGTTAACTATATACATAAACAAAATAAGGCACATCTTGATCTTCAATTCTATAAAAAATATAGAATTTTAAATTTTCAAGAATTGACAAAAATGCAATAACTAAAATAATTCTAGTATTTGCGTCAAATTATTTTGTTATCAAAAAAGTTCATTTTTATTTTTGTCCGACTTTTCCTTAAAATTATTAGGAAGTTTTTTGCTCTGAATTTGGAAAATCCAAGTTTTAAAATAGAATTTGTATCAGTAATAATATCATTTTCTTTGACATAAATTTCTCATTTATTATTAATTTTGTTTTGTTTATCATTAGTGTATTGTAAAAATTTATGGACTTGTACTTATTTATTTTCTTGAATTGGGACTCAGCAATGAACTTATGATATGGTTTCTGAAGTAATATTTAAAAAAAAAATATTCGTTTTGAATTTGATCAGTTTTTTTCATATATTCTCAAAACTAAATTTCTGTAATGAAACTCGACTTATAGTACAAAATTTTAATTAAATTAGCTCGATATTTACTTCTTGCATGCTTTTATGCATTATGTATTTAAAAACAAACTTTTGAAATAATTTGCTTCATGCATTTGCTGTTTCATACGTTTCGTATAACTTTTTTCAGGCAAAATTTGTGCAGTCTTTTATTGAATTCTTTACTAGTAAAGAATTATTCTTCTAGTGGATTAAAAATCTTTGAAATTTTTTTTAAAGTTCATTGGCTTGAGAAGAATGTTTAAAATTTTATTAGAAAATTAAATTTTTTGATTTCTAAATATTTTTAATACTATATTTACAAAATTGAGAGGGAGGGGGGGGACACACTAAAAGAGGACACTCTTGTGTCTTTAAACTTGTGTTATTTGATTCCATATATTAATTGAATTTACATAATTTGAGGATTTTAATTTTTCCTCCTTTGTATAAAATTTTTAAATGGGGATTTCTGTTCTTATATATATGTGTGTATTTTATTAATACTTTAGTGCTGTTAAGCCTAAAAAATATTTTTGCATGTCTTTTTTTTTTAAGACTTAAAATTCGGGTTAATAGTGTACTAACTTATACTCCTTGCTTCTTTTTTTCCCCTTGGTGATGTTCCTGTATGCTGCTGATGTACGCGTTTGTGGTGTCTTCAAACTTCATAAATACTAAACATTAATGTATTGCTTGCAATACGAATGTGAACTGCCTTTTGAACATTACTCTTCACCATTTTGTGTTGACATAATGAACGCCAATTTTTTTTTTAAAAAAATTTCTGCCGTTGAAATTTTTGAACTCTGAACAGCGTCAATCTCGTTTTGATCAACCGCCTATGGGTACAAGTTATTCGCCAAGTGGAGACCCCATGAATGAAATGGGGGGTCCACCCGCTGGAGCAGGGGCACGCAGTGGAATGCATCCACCAATACCACCTCATGAAATGATGGAAAATATGGAAGAATATGGAATGGAAGCTAAGCGACGACGATATTAGTCTAAAACAAGCATGAACTCTTTCTATCATTTTTTTCCTACGATTTAATAAGTACTCATATTTATTTCAATGTTAAAGAAAGTACATTTATTTTTAGTGTTAGTATCCGGTTGACATCAATGTTTATTCTCGAAATCATTGAATCTGTTATTCAGTCTGTAATTGGTGTTTGACAAATAAATTCATTTTATCGTAACGTTCTGTTTATTATACATTTAATATGAATTCAGTTTTTAATAAATTATTAATTCAAGTGAATTTCTAGTCTAAAATTTGGCTTTGAAAATTCATTTTTTTTTAAATTTGCTATCTTATTTGTTCCACTACATGTGTGTGAGCATCTCGTCTAAATCAGTAATTATTTCAATGGTAAATTTGTTTTACTAGTTTTTATTTTGAACATTTATATAACTTTCTAAAGGGACAGTTGGCATTATTAAATAGATACTGTTTCCTGGTATGGATATATATCAAAATTTTATGAAAGCATTTATTTTTTAATTTAATTGAAAAAAAAAACTTTTGCATTAGGGTAAATAGACAATTGTTTGAGTTACTTTTTTGGTTCTTAACAATTATTATCTCGTTATTTAGAAAACATTAACTTTTTTATAGTTAACGACAAATGGGAAAAATGTTATTGCTTTGTGTGGAACTCTTTGACTGGGTAGAACAAGCAAAATGTTAAAATAAAAAACCTTTGAGCATATTGAATTCTTGTATTATTATTAGGTTATGAAAATGCCGATTAAAAAGTACCTGTGACTTACAAAATCAGATTAATAATTATTAAATCATGTAATCTACATTATTTATGATTTGAATATATAACCTTTTTCACATTTTTTTTATATGTTAAACTTCTGAAATTTTTTTGTCTTTTTCAACTATAAATCAATTTTAAATAATTTGCAAGTTTACAATTATCATGAAAATAAGCCTTTAAATATAAACTATTATTGCTTGGTTGTTAAATATTTTGTATAATTTTCAGGCTTGGGTTTAAGTTTCTTCAATAGACTTTCATTCCATTCCGTATATTTTCATATTAATGGAAGAACTACCTGAAATGTACTGGGCGCACTGCAAAGGATTTGAATGTTTTTTATTAAAACTGTATTCTGTAGTTAACATAAAATTTTCTGGTGTTGAAATCTTTATAAAATATCTACTCATCTCTAGCTAAAAATAAGGCTTTTTTTTAAAAATTATAAATTGAAAAAATCAGCAATCTTTTCTGTATTAGTAATTATAACTATAGATATTAGATTTAAGTTTTTAAAAATTTTGGTAACAAATAATTAAGCAATTGTTAATAATTATTTTTGTTGCAATAGATTATATCTCAAGTACCCAGTGTTGAGGGTCTTCACACAGAGTAAAAAGACTTTATTTAGGGGGATGTTGATAGTTTTTTGAAATCTGAAGTAGACAATGATTTTCTTATGATTGGTGATTCATTCATTAAGCATGCAAAGTTTCAAAATTCTCCATTGACGGTGATGCATCTGATATACGTATCAAAAAAGGAAAAGTGCAAAATAAAATAAACGAAAAAGCAGAATAATAACAAATCAGCACTTAAATGTTCAATGAGTACATAAAATTAAATTATTTTTTCATAGTACTAAAGCATGATACATTTTTTAAAAAGCAAATGATTATAAATCAGCACTTAAAGATATTAAAATTTAACATGAGAGTAACATACATATGTAATATTTCAGTTTCTGATAACCTGTTATGCTCTACTGGATTATTGATTTTTATTTGGCATATTGATTGCGCCACAGAGATAATTGATTAAATAATTCTAGAATAATTTGAAGGTTTTTTAATTAAATGCGAAATGCTATTTGTTACAAATCAAATCAGCAGATTTCATTTGGAAAAAAATTAACGAGTAATATCGTAATAATTATATACATAATTTTATTTTTTAAAAATATGCCTGAGCAAAAGCATGTATGCACAACGTCATCATAATTAACATTTTGATTATTTTTTTACTCTAAGCTACTGTTATTTCTTTTTATACATATCTTTTACTTTTAAGTTCCAGTAAACAAAGAAAAAATTAAAGTTTTAATTTTTTTATAATTATTTTACTTAACAAGTTCCTGCATAACATGGCATTTTCGAATGTTGGAAAAACATTGTTCTAGACCAGGCGGGACCTATGTGGCACCTATGACATGCGGGCCACATTTGACATATGTTACACTTGGTGACACTGCACTTCAATTTGTAGAGTAGTACAGAGAGAGCACTCTGTATCATACTACAAATTAGTCTATTTTTGAGTGGAAAGTTGATAATTTTGGAATTTAGTTAATTGGACTAACATCTTCAGAATTATGAAAAGCAACAGTTATTGGAATTTGAAAAATATTTGAGATAACTAATGATAAATCAACAGATATATATATATATATTCTTTTACTTAATGTCATTACTGGAGAGATTTATTTGTTGGAAGAAAATATTGTATCTACTCTTTTTCTCTTGGCTCTACATATGTATGTGAACAAAACTTTTCTCATGAAACATGTTTCTTTAAAAAAATTATTAAACAACTGAATGCTCTGTTGTATCAAATTGAAAGTCACTAATTATACTCCTGATATTGTGATATGAGACATAGGGACAAGATTTGCATTAAAATATATATTTTTTATATTTGACTGTATTTAAGGGAAATATATTTTTTTGTTTGTATCTTATTTCAATAATTGTTTAAAAGATACATAATTATAGGAATAGTTTCAATTTTATTTATGGTGAATGTTATGTTTTATGTTAATAAGTATCTTTGAATAATGCAAAATAATATAAAATAAAACTCCAAATCTGTATTTAAATATATTATCTATATATATACAACAAAGCTCTAAATCTATATTCTTGACCTTTTTGTTCCCTAACTTTATGTGCATTATCCCTGGAATCGAATTCTTTCAAATATTTCTTACAGTGTGGCACTTTGAATCAAATTGGTAAATTGGTTTCACATGCCACAGCTTTAAGATTGTCAATTCCTATTCCTAATTTGGAAGCATGTAGTTTGGAATTTTATTTTTGCAGTAGAAAACTTTTTTTCTTCATGTATGTTTGCTAAACTTCAGTTTCTCGCAATTTCTTAGGATTGCAGGGTTTGTAAGCTGTATAAAATATTATATATATCTATTTAAGTTAGGGAAGGAGTTTTTTCTTATGGTTTCGCACTTTCCACATATGACATAGATTAGTGGCTGAAACAAGAATTTTTCAAGGTGGGAGTCCAGGGTCAAAAGTCCACCCATTTTTGTATTGTACGCCGACCAACGTATTCTTTTGATTGTGTCGATTTTAGGGAACAAAAAATAATAAAAAATTATTGAAGCAGCATTAATTAATACAATTAATTATTAATAACAAATGCTTAATTAAATTTTGCATACTATATACATAGGATTATAATCAATCGGGCTATGAGGGGTCCGGACCCGGAACCACCCCCTTTGTGTCGCCACTGACACAGATGTATTTTACAATTAACTTTGAACTCATTTTTGTACTCTCAAAAATTCATCATATATTTTTTATTTTTGCTCATGTGGAATTCTCTTGTAAATTGAAACATAGTTTCTTGCAAAGCGGACCATATTTAGATTAAATTTAAAAACATATATGTGTAGAAATTTTTATATTTGGACAGCTTAACTCGAACTCAGTGGCGCAACAGCCCATGAAGGCCAGGGCTTACTGTGCCCATCCCAGTATATGTGACCATTGAGCACTGAGGTGCATGAGCAGATGTCCGGATCAGGTGGTCAGTCTGAAATGAGACTCCCAGTGTTTTAAGTCCCCGAACAAGCTTGGTACTCATTTATCGATCCTCTGCAGTAGGAATGAAAGGCTGATTCGACCTTGCCCAGCCCGGAAATAGAACCCGAACTTGTTGTGTGGAAGCGCGATACGCTACCACTCAACCAATAGACCTTGGACAGCTTAGTCTTTATTAATTTATAAATTTACAAATATTATTTATGCTAATTGTCACATGAACTCCAGGAAAATTTTTAATTTTCCTGTGCAATTTTTTATACCTCTTTGTGGTAGAAGTATTTTTGCACTAAAGTTGTAATTAAAACTTTTTTTCTTCAGTTTGAGATGTTATTTGATAAACCGGAAAGTGTTACCAGAAATTATTTTATATGAGCCCTCATGGTGTTTTCTTGCTCAAATAGTTTTATCAGTACTAAAAAGACAACGTTGAAAGTATTTTGGTGTAAATGATTTTTGAAAAATCTTTCAGTATATAATAATTTGTTGAAATAGACTTAACATGTATGGGGGATGGAAGAGCTTTTCGAATAATGGTTCGAATACTTTGTAAACAGAATGTGTAAAATAAATTCTCATTAAAAATTTCACATTAATTGAGTAAAAATTTTTTAATTTGTTTTAAATTTTAATTTTGTCACCTTTATCTGTATACAGTATTTAACCCTTTCGAGATGCAAGTGTGTGCATACCACTAGGGTCGGAGGTTTCTTTTGTAAGCATCACTTGCAGGTTGGAGGGTTTATTGTAGATACGCTTAAAAATCAATGAAAATACCAAAATATCTATGTGTTGTTTAATATTATTCTGTATATTATACGAATGGCATATACTTTTATTTATTTTTTTCATACTAAAGTCACTTCCTGTTTAAGTACAATTTTTTAAACATTTAATAGTCAGTATTTATGTATCATTGATTGACTTTTAGCATTATACATTTGAAAACTAAATAGGTTTCTTAAAATTCTTTTTAGTATTAAAAATTTTAAAACGGGAATCTGCACAGAATCCTATGTTACAATTCTCACACTCAAAATAAATCATTTGCTGTTTTGGAGATTTTTTGTGGGAATGTGAACTAATGAAACCTAAATTTTCTGTTGTTGATGACCATAGAGAGACATGGTCTTTCAATGTTATCTTTAAAGTGTTATAATTCCTTTTATACTAAAATTTTCTTTTGCAAACATTTTGATTATTTGGATTTTTCCTGTATTTAGCTTTGACTTTTTGAATTCATTTTAAATAATTGCATTTTGTTAAACATTTTCCATTAACTGCCTTCTTATTTTTATAATCTAATAATTTATTGAGTGTTTATATATTTATAACTTTGTAATTTTACCATAATGAATTATTATAATTTAATATAAATTAAATTTTTTATGTATATTTATGCTTACTAACCATCTAACATATTAAATATGCCTTTAAATTTGTATGATTCACTCTTTACAAGTGTTAATTTTCCATTAAGAGTTTGATAAAACACAATTATAAATTATATCCCTTGTTGTCCCTTGTTTATAAGCCAAATTTTGAAGAAAAAAGACAATTTAAAATGTTGCATCTCTTAAATATAAAATTTTTTAATCTAAATGTTTTCCATTTAGGTTTTTTCTTTAAATTGTAGGTTTTATAATTCAAAATTATAAAGATGTACAATTTACATTACTGGCCATTAAAGTTACTACACCAAGAAGAAATGCAGATAACAAAATGAAATTTATTAGACAAATATATTATACTGGAAATTACAAGTGATTAAATTTTCAATAAATTTGGGTGTATAGATCCTGAGAAATCAGTACCTAGAACAGCCACCTTTAGCAGTAATAACTGTACTTATATGTCTGGGCATTGAGTCAAACAGAGATTGGATGGCATGTACAGATGCCCATGCAGAGCTTCAACAATATGCTGCAACTCATCAACCGTAGGGACTGGTGTATAGTGATAAGCCAGACGTTTTCTGTTGGTGAGAGATCTGGTGAATGTACAGGCCAGAGCAACAACGAAACTTTTTCCTTATGAAGAAAGGTCTGTACAATACTGGCAACATGCGGTCATGCATTATCCTGTTGAAACATAGGATTTCGCAGGCTCAAATAAAGGATAGAGCCATGAGTCGTAACACACCAGAAATGCAATGTGCACTGTTCAAAGTGCCATCAATGCAGTGGTAATAGAGACGTGTATCCAGTAGCACCCCATATCATCATGCCAGGTGATAGGCCAGTATGACGAGGACGAATGCACGCTGCCAATGGGCATTCACAATGATGCCTCCAAACACAGATGCGAGCATCTTGATGCTGTAAACAGGATTTAGATTCATCTGAAAAAATGACATCTCATTCCTGTGCCCTGGTTCATCGTAGATCCCAACATTGGGGGTGCTCATTACTGTGATGCAGCATCAAGAGTAGCTGCAGCCATGGTTTCTGTGCTGATAGCTCATGCTGCTGCAAAAGTCATTGAACTCTTTGTGCAGACACTTGTCTTGCAAATGACCCTGGTTCTTAACTTGGCTCATGATGAGGTTGCACAATGCATTAAGGCCATGTGGGTAACATGCCTGTCTTCTCGGCTGCTTGTGATAGAAGGCCGTTGAGATCCGGAGAGTCGTTCTTAATTATCATCCTGAATCCATCAATTCCATATTATGCTAACTGTCATTGGATCTCGACCGACGTGAGCAGCAATACGATAAACTGCACACACAATCCTGGTACGCTACAATTCGACCTTTATCAAAGTGCGAAACATGCTAGTACACATTTCTGCTTCTTACACGAGGCATCACAACAACTTTTCTCCAGGCAACAATGTTCAAATGCAATTTGTGTATGAGAAACCGGCTGAACAAATTCCTCCTTTAAAGCACATTGTTGGTGTCGTTACCAGTGCCTGCTTTGTCTGAATGTGCTGAAAAGCTAATCATTTACATATCACAGCACCTTCCTGTAATTTAAATTTCACGTCTACAACATGTCGCCTTCTTGGTGTAGCAATTTTAATGGCCAGTTGTGTATATTTAAAAAATAACAGCCTTGTGTACATAAAAAACAAAATATTTTAAATTAATTTGGTAGGGTAGCGATACACAGATTTTAAAGTTTGCTAAAAATATTGACCATTATTTTCTAAAAATTTGTTCATTAAAAAACACAATACATACTTTTATATTTTGTCTTTTAATATAATTATTTACTAACAAAAATTGCTAATTGAGTTGTATTTATTAAAATAAGTAACTCTTCTCTCTAAACTTTTCAATAGCTAATAGTGTTTATTTCATTTTATTAAATCTTTTGAGACTGTGATTTAATACAAAGCATCATTTTGTCAGAGCTAATTATATATATGCCATGTTTTCCAGGAATTGCTTAGTAAGCTCACTTAAGATTTTCTTTCATTATCAGGTTGGATATAAATTCCCTTAAAGTCCTAGAGAGTGCCTTTTTCAGTTCCTACTATTAGCTCACACTTTCTACATATTTATCTTGATGGAATTTTCAATCATTAATAAAATACTCAATTGAGCTGAAATTTTACATACGGGATTCTTTTGGATGACAATACAGTAACTTAATCATAATTAATAAAAATTAATTGATTAAAACTAATTATTCGAAGAATTAAAAATACAGCCACGTTGGCATAATTTTTGGCGACTTAGCGACCGTTTTGGCGACTTGTGTCGAAAATGTTTTTTTTTCTCACATTTTAAAGTCATTTGAGCTGAAATTTTCTATACACTATTGTTTTGGGTAAAAATACAATACTTTAATGATAATTAATAAGAAATTAATTCCCACTTAATGTTGTGATTCTGTCATATGTGTATGCACATTTATATTAATTGTAACTATTTAATAAAAAGTAGCTAAAATATAATTTTTCTTTGTTGGTCTAAATAGGAATTGATTAAAAAAATTTTTTTTTATATATATATTACTTGTTATTTGGTTAAATATGAAATTGCAATTTTTCTCTTGGATGAAACTGAATGTAAATTTTATGAGATTGTGATGACGATGTGCATACAACCTTTTTTTTCCCTGAAGTTACATTTTAACTTTGATTACTTTAAATTTGTCATGAATATTTTTGAACCAGGGAAAAAATCAGATGTTTGGATCATTTTCCAATGTTTTGCTTGGGACTAACATGATGCTGATCATTTGCAGCATTACTTTGTATTTAGTAGGTACTCAGACGAGTAATACTAGGATAAAATGCTTCTGGTTTGCGAAAATTTTTGTATTTAAAGTATGCCATGTGGAAAACTGAATCAAAGGTTGATAAAAGGGCTCAAAATAATAATTGTATGGAATTGATATTAAGAGTTTTATGTTTACAAACTCTATCGACTTGTTTACAACCTACTGGAAAAGTGAAAAACTTGATAAACCCATACTTCATCTAATGTTACCACAAATTTCCATTTTTCAGCAGCTAGGTGTTTTTTACATAATATTCTACAAATTGCTTTTCTTTCAACAATATATTTTGAAAAAGGAGACGAACTTTTGGTTTAAACATCTATTTTAACTTTAAATCCTTATAAATGATTTTAATCACAGTTCCGGAAAACATTCCTAGTTTTGATGTAAAGAATCTTTGAGTTAGCAGAGTTTTCTTTTAGGTTTAGAGACTTCACTTTCTTGATAGTTGCCTGCATTTTGGACTGTCTTAAGCTGAAGTTTTGTGGTCGTGTTTTCATTTTTACTTTCACTAGACATTTTCTCCCTTTCAATTTAAATATATTACAAACACTTTTGATTGAAATGCAATAACCGAGATTTTTACACTGGTTTTTAATTTGTTGATACAAATATTTCTCCTTAGAAAGCATAATTACGTGATCTTCAAACCATAATATCATTTTTAAAATAAATCTTTTATTTTACATTCCAATCAAAAAAGAAAACAATAGACAATTATTCTGAAGTTTCCAAAGTTTTATGTCGAAATGCAAACGAGAAAATGAATTATGAAGTTGTTTCCATAAAGTGTGAACGACCTATTTTTGCTGTAAAAAGAAAAAAATTAAAATATCTTTTATATTAAATTTGAAAATTTACACCAGTTATAGAAAAAGAGTTTTAAAAAAAATATAGTTTCATTATTAAATTTATTTCTTGATATACTAGAGATCAAAATAATTGGGAAATGGTATTTAAAATTACCCTGAATTTTTTATTGCCATGTTTACATGAAGATAAAGCATACATATATATCTTAGATTTGATTATAGCATTTTCATTGAATCAAGTAAAGTGAAATAAATACTAAGCAAAGTATGGGAAGTCAGTCTTAAAGTCTTATTATTATTTCTTTTTTTCCAATAGCCAAATTTTTTATGTTTAAAATGTTTTCTGTTAAATTTTGGCATTCTTTATTGAAGTTAATTTGCTTATATTTAAATTTTACTTGCATCAATCTTTCACATTTAAAGGATTGCTATAAAAATATTTATAACTATTGATATGTGAAAATTTGTAAAACATATTTGTAAACATTTATTCTTCTTTCATTTTTTTAAAATTTAAGGAAAAAATCTTTATTTCTTAAAATTTTTATTGAAAGCGTTTTTTAGTTGATAAATTTAACTACTTTATTAAAACTTATCAATTTCTCATATTTAGGATCATAATAAATTGTTTAAAAAATTTATTCTTTGTTCTTTGCTTCATCTTATCAGTTATTTATTTTTTTCTCAAAAAACCCTTCTCAATGATTTTAATGTTAAGTGATTATAAATTTGTATAAAAAATTAAATTTATTAATTTATTTTGCAATTGTTTTTAATAGCATAACATTTATAAAAGAAAGAAGCTTGGTGAAAACTTCATCCACTAGATCTATAATAATATTAGCATTCAATTTTTCATGCTTGTAAAACTTCAAGATTGTATAAAATAAATCGAACATTTGGCATGCTGCATCCTTGAAAGAAATAAGAAGAAAACAAGTTTAAAGACAGCTATATGTTATTGTTTAATAGGACTGAAATCTGTTCAACATCAGATACGAAATGTTGTAACTTGTGAGGGGGAACCCCCAAAATCTTGGCAGGTTTTTTGCAATCATGAAAATAAATGTTTCAAGAATATTTCTAAAATATTTGTTTTGAAGATGATTATTAAATAAAAATTTCCGAGATATTAAGATGACAGTAATTACAAAAGCATTTCTTAAGAATTGACTTATTTAAAAATATTCATTGCTTTTATTTCATGCGATTAAATCTTGTTGAAATTCTTTCACAAGAGTCTTCATCATGTTGAATTTTTTAAAGTTGTACTTGCCAGTAAGCTAAACGTTTTTTAGTTCTGATTTCACTCTGCCTATACAATCACTTCTTGTACAAGTATTCAAACTTTTACTCTGCTGTTTAATTACTAAATCATTCAGTGTTGGAGATCAGCAATTTTGTGTTTGAATTACTATTCAGTGCTTGATCTAAAAAATATCAATTTTTGTATTAAAAAATTATAAAAATGTGAAGTTACCAGTTGGAATATTTTCATAAATTGCTTTTCATTACTCATTCGGGAACTTTTTTTATTACAAAGAATATTTTTGTTTAAAAGACTTGTAAATAATAAAATTGTTTTAAATATGTGTGATTTGTCAACTTGATTTTAAATAGAATGCTTTATTTTGTAAGCATAAATCAAAAAAAATTTTTTTTTGAAACAAAGGTATTACGAATCATAATTGGGTTCAAAATATCAATCTTGTCTTTATTTAGCAAATGTTGTGTTGAAGGTCAATATATTTGAGTGATCAGCTCCGTTTAGTTTTAATTGAATAAAAGGCTGTTATTAAAAAGTGTATTTAGAAATTTAAAGGACTATTTAACAAACCAAATATTTGCATGAGATCGACAAGGCCTATAATTCTATAATACGTTTATTGCAAATGTATAGGACGTTGATCTTACGTATTTCAGAAGCTATTGTGAACAGTAAAAAATGTAAACTCTTTGAAAGTTCAGTTTTTTAAAGTTGTTTGATCATGTGATGTCTAAAAAGCTGTAAAAATTTTTATTCTATGATTTTTACAAATTTTAAAGAGTACTATAAAAAAGGCATTTTTTTATATGAAATGTGTACAAACAAAACATATGGCATTTCAAATATTTTTTTTAAAAAAATCTTTTTACAAATTCATCTATATATATATATATATATATTGGGTTGTTCGGAAAGTAATTTCGGTTTTTTTTGTGGAAATGAAAGACAGTTTTCGTATAATAAACAAATGCTTTATTAAATTATATATTGGCCGTTCTGGTCCAACACCTTTTGTCATCTTTCGGGTAGCATAATTCCACGCTCATAAAATTTTTGGTCTTTGCTGGCAAAAAACTGATCAAGGTGGTTTTTGTTCTCCTCATTTGAGGTGAAGGTTTTACTGTCTAAAAAATTTTGGAGTGACCGGAACAAATAATAATCCGATGGTGCCAGGTCTGGAGAATATGGTGGGTGTGGCATTGTATCCCATTCAAGCTGTAAAAGCTTTTGGCGAGTGACCAAACTTGTGTGGGGTAGAAAAACGATTCCTTTAAAATCCCACCAAACAGACAGCATTACCCTTTGGAAATGGTTTGAGCCAGTTCATCTTTTTTGCTCCATGGCCTCTTGCGTTTGACGTTGTTGTATACAACCCATTTTTCGTCCCCAGTGATGATGCGCTTCAAAATGGATCATTTTCGTGAAGTTTGAGAAGCAAATCGCAGACGTCAATGCGGTGACACAGATTTCTCTGTGAAAACATGGGGAACCCATACATCGAGCTTCGAGGATAATCCCAGGCCTTTCAAGTGGTCATAAACTGTTGAATTTGATAAATTTAACCTCAATCCGATCTCACGTGTTGTTCGCATCAACTAATGCCTTTATTGCATCTTTATCAGCTTCAACCGGCCTTCCCGAACGTGGTGCATCTTTGACATCAAAATTGCCGGATCGAAATTTAGTGAACCATTTCTGGCACTGGCGTACTGTCAACACACCTTCTCCATACACATCGGTCAATTTCTTTCTGGCTTGAACAGCATTTTTACCCTTTCTGTAGTAAAACAGTTAGATATATCGAAAATGCTGCTTATCGCTCTCCATATTTAAAAGGGCACCAACAAAAAACTACTGTGTAGAATTAATTGGAATTTTTCACACACAAGCCTTGCTATATGAGCTCTCAAAGCAAATAAAAATTATACAGCTTAAATGTGAAGTTGGGTGTAAAAAAATACAATTAAATCCTCTGTCAGGAAAAAACGAAATTACTTTACGAACAACCCAATAACATTAAATTAGTTTCATAAAATATTTCACTGTCAAAAATGAATTACATCAAAAGTTTAGCAATTTATTCACAACGTGCATTGTAATTTTTATTTTAAAGCAATATGAGCTTATTAATAGTAGTTTTTGATGTAATAAAATCATAAACTGTGAATACAATCAAATACAGCAGTGCTCCTAACCTTTTTATTGCCCCAGACTGGTCAACGTTCGATAATTTTACCACAGCCCCCTGATAGGGAGATGCTGATTATTTATATTTTGTAATTTAATAATTTTAATTTAATGTGTCCAAACATGCCTTCAGAATTAAAATACTGTCGCACCAGAAAATGAACTGATTTATAACATGCAATATAAAGTGATTCCTGTAAAAAGTCTTACAAACCCGAGAGAAATACACCACAAAAATGGGAATAATTTAATGATATTTGTGCAGGTCAGTACTGTGTTTGATTCACAGCCAAGTCTGTGGCCTAGAGGTTGGGGACCATTGAAATATAGTATATATATACCTACCTTTTTACTCTCTGTAAGAATGTTCGTTGAAAATCTTTGTAGAAGATACATTTGGTATAGTTATACAGGAATGTGTACCATACTATTCATATTTGTTTCAATTAATAAGATTGAAATAAAAATAGAAATATATATGCATGCATAACATTGCCTTAAGCCACACTTACAGACCTGGCTGTTGGCAAATCTTGGTCTTGTCTGCTTGATGGCCAAAGACGTGCTCAGCTTTCCTAGACGTCTACCTAGGGTGGAGGGTGTGGCATGTTTCAGAATCATCACTGGACATGATTACCTACAAGCCCATCTGTTTAAGATTGGCCTGGCTTATTCACCGCTCTGCCCTCTGTAAATCTGTGCCGATGACTAGGGAGCATCTATTCGATTGCCCAGCTCTACTTCATGTTCTCTTGCAAGACAACTGTGGAGTTTTTCCTGCTAGAGCGACATCTGCTTTATATTGGACTGCAAGAAGCCTTATGTTCGAGAGGACGTTGATGGGCGTAATTTTAAAAAAAAATTGCCTTAAGAAAAAAATTTGCTTGAATCCAATGAAGAATTTTTCTCTAGTAATGATTTTTTTTTTAGAAGATAAACTATTTTCTCTGAGACATTTTGCACTACTGATTTTTCTTTTAACAGTAAAATAATTTTTTGCTGTAGTTTTGTAATTGTTTCATATAATTCCTGGTACCAAGCTAAACCATCGGATCCTGTTGAAATTTCCAAGGTGCATTTTACATTTGGATCATTGTATACAATTAGTTTTATTCCAGATTGCATCTAGTGTTAGGGTTTCAAACATAAAACTAGCAACTAATGGATTCATTTTGTCTGACTTTTCATGGAACAATCAGCGATCCTAAATCAAATAAAAAGTAAATCAGTTATATGTAAAAGAAAAGTAGCTGTTTGTTTCTGACCATATCATTTCAAAACCATGTGGAAAAAGATTTAATGCTTTCTTGTAACTTTAAATATACAGTTAAATTTTTTTTAAAGTCCAAGTTCACTTAGTTGTTTTAATGAGGTCCACAAAATATCTGTTTAGATAAGAAAATGAAAATTTTGAATATATAGTTGACACATTTTTAAGAATTTCCATTGGGAATCATTAATTAGCTTTGATTGTTTTTTAAAAAATGATCAAATATTTTAATTGCGATTATAATTATTAAATATTGCGATAAGTAAAAGCAAGACCTGACATAAAAAATATAACCAAACAACTTTTATTGAAATATAAATTTTTGGTATTTTAACTATGATGTGGAAGAGTTTAGAGAATGACTGTCGTTCAAAATTGCGAAGTAGTTCACTAATAGGCCTCATGTTGATTCTAAGTGTTGTGTTTATAAGACAATCAATCGAGTTAACCTCAGCACGATGTAATATATATGTTAAGAGTATGCATTGAGTTAGATTTATTCAAATATCTTCATTGAATTGTATCTTTGAAATAAAATAATAAAAAATCTTTTGAAATAAAAAAAATTAACTTGTTAGCTTCGAAGCATTATTTTAATTTTATGATCTTATACATTATCAGTGTTCAATTTCACTAAGTATTGTTTGTCATATTTCATCTTGGAAAGTAATAATGATTTGATTATTAGTTTTGTTTACGTAACCTCACGGCTCTTTGAAAATTTGTTTTTTGTATGAAGCTTAATTTCAAACTGAGCTTTAGGTTTTTAAAAAAAATTTTAGTACATCAGTTGTAATTAAGTATAATAGTTGTAAAATTTTAGATTCTTGCTATTAAGTATTCTTTAAAAATTAAAGTTTTGTCAGTTGATAAAATTCCAAGATTTGTCATATTGTGTAATAGAAACTACCAAATTTCATACAAGTATAAATTTTCCCTTTTTATAACAAACTAAATGAAATTTGTTTTAGGATGTTAAAATATTTTTGGGTTTTGCAGAAATAAAAAAGGATTTTAGAAGAATAATTCAGTTATTTTTTTTATTTAATAAAATCTTATCAAAATTAGTATTTTTTAAAGATTTTTCTTCAAATTATTGATAATGTATACTGTTATGTTCTATTTGAAATTTTTCAGCTCACACTATTGAATTTGCATAGCTGTCAACTTATGCATGTAAAATTTATGCTTTTTTAGCCTGCTTTAATTATACTTTACGCCTAGATCGTTCGTTTTTACGCTATTTTGCAAAATTTTTCATCAGCTATATTCTGTACTGCTCATATTTGTTTCCTATTCACACACAACTGAAAAAGAAGACACATGTGTAAACCATATAATTTATATTCTGTAAATTATAAAAAAATCATGAACTTTTTGTCCTTGTGTATTGTATTTTGGTAGGTATTTGTTGCTTGTAGTTTATCACTAAGCGATTTTTTTCTTCCTTTGCAAAAACTTTCTAGGAATGGATTCATTTATAGTGCTTTGCATGTGTGTTTCTATTCTTTCTGCATCATTTGCTTTTGAAACAATTTGTTTTTGTTCATTGTTCTGTTTACCACAATGTGTCTAAACAAGGGCAAAATATATTTTCAAATATATAAAGAATTTTATAAAAGAAAGAATGAATGTATAAGTGCATCCCAGGGGAGAGGGATTGTACAACGTGCCATTCAGACATATGCAATTGTCACTGTGGCCAGCATGATATGGCTGTCCTGTAAAAACTCATCTCTCAAATGATAAACTAAGTAGCAGTTGCATTATTTTTGCCGAGAGAATGTTCAGTTAAATGTAATATAAGAGCTGAAGTACTGATTATATTTTTCTTGTAGAACATTATGTATCTTTGATTGCAACTAATCATATGTTAGACCTCTAAAAAAATATTTCTTAAATCTTATGTTGCAGAGTTGTATGGATGTAGAAAGACTAACCTCTGTGCCGTAATTAGTCGAAGAACATCTATGATTAAATGAGTAAAGCAATGTCCAATTGCATTAGATCTGATAGTAGTAATGATATAAATTTCAAATATCCCTTAGCAGTCATTTTGATCCAGCAACATGTTTAACAAAGTGATCTTTGAACAGTTCTCGTTTGGATTGAAAATTATAGCTAACTCTTTATGGTTGAATTTAAAAAATGACTTCTTTTTTGAACATTAAGTTTTATTTATGGCCTATAACACTGTAGTAATACAAAGGAAAAAACAAATGATAACAGCAACCCATACAAATACATTTGGCATCAGAATATATGTTGCTTCTGTATTTTTAAAAATTGATTTAATGCTTGTAGTGTCGAGAACTCAAACGTCCTCCCATTGGTGCCAGCTCAGGTGTCGTCCACGTCACTTGACCATGGTTCAAAATTACGTGGTCCATCTCCAAAAGCCCTCATGTAGCTGAACAGTGCGACTTTAATATTCACTCACTTGATGCTTGTAGATGTAATTGACAATCTGCAAAAAAAAAGTGTCAGAAATGAGAATGGGATACGTCTGGTAGAGCTAATCAATAAATAAATTTATTAAAATTTCTATTATTTTCAACATTTTTGAATAAAATTCAATATACTTGTGTGTTATCACAATTGTATTGACAACATGATATGAAATAAAGCACATGGTTGCCAATTCAGCGCGTATGACACATACGAAATCGGATTTGCCAACTTAGCGAGTTATCTTGAATGTTTGCATTGTTGTGCTAGTACATAAGTATCTAAAATTCTTTAAAAGGCTTATTTTTAAAAACTCTTTTTGAACATAATTAGAGAACATACTTCATTCAAGCAATGTAAGGTCTTAGCTGATATTATAGTCACTGATAAAATGAAAATGTCAGATCTAAATAAAGTTTTAATACTGAAATATATGAACAATATCTCGATAAAAATGTATCTGTTATTTGCATTACTTTCTCAAAGATTGCTGATCGATCTAATTTCACACAGGGCAGGACTTCAAGAAAAATGCGACTTAGAAAAATTCTTGATTGGTTCAAATCATACTCTGAGATTTTTTTTTATGTGAATAAATTTTTTGTTTATTAACTTGAAGTGTTTTCTTGAATAAAATGCAGAAAAGGCAAAATTTTAAGAAAATAGTCATTCAAATAGTTTTTATATGAGATAACATTTTTAATTACTTTTATTACATGATTTATAGTGTTATCTGTATTTCTTGAAAATTTAATCCTAAAGTAAAAAGGATTTGTTTTATTACCTCCTCCCCTATATATGCGTTGGAGTTTTTAAATTTTATCCTTGGAATTTTTGAAAGATGCTAGTTCAAAGCAGTGGCCATCAAACTTTTTCAACTCAGGGAACCCCCATAACTTGAAGGTGCTTTCTTGGAACTCTTCATGTTTTTGAGGAACCCCTAGAACTAGAAAGTATTTTCGTGTAACATCATTCCATACTTTGAAGAACTTTTCTCAAAAATAATATTTAAAGTAGATCTAGAGTCTCCCCCTTCTTAATTTTTTTTTTTTTAAGAACTGGCTTTATATGCTATAAAATTTTCTACTATGTGTTGAAGATATCCAATTCCTTTTAAAATGTAATGCACCATTTTGGTTATTTATTCCTTAAAAATCATAAATTCATTTGGTAAAATTTGAATAAGTGATTCTAGAATTTAGTTTCCATGTTAAGTTCAGGTTATTTAAAATAGATCAGTCCTTAATGTGATGATTCTATGCATTTAATCCATAGATATAATCTATAAAAAAAAGTATTAGAAAAGAGTAATTTGTAAACCAGTATTCACAAGAACCTTACTGTGCCAAATGTACAAGTACATTACAGATAAATTTGTGGCCCTTTGATCATGTTTAAAAATGCCTTACTTTTTACCTACAACCATAATAATGATTCTAGACCTCATGAGACTTTCAGATGTATTGGGTCCTTTACAGTATTTTAAAATTAAGTTTTGTTGCAGGATATATGAAATGTTAATAGGCTAAAATATATGTAGAAACTATTTGTTTAAAATAATACAGGCATAGTTTATCTGCCAGATTGCAGAATGAAATCTCATATTTGCTTTGACATTGTTGATAGATAAACTTCGAGTGTGAGGTAATTCAAAATTTATAAAAATAAATTCTATTGTTGCAAATTTTCCTAATAATTCACTGAAATTTTATGGCTTCCACTATATAGTGACTTTCAAACATTGATAGAAAGACTTGTTTAGATCAGAGGTCTCCAAAGTGGTGGAAACTGGTCTCCAAAAAATGTGGAATATACTCGTTAAGTTTTGTTTTAAGTTGCATTGATTGCGTTCTTAGATCACAATTTTTTTTTTTATAAATATATTCAACATTCACAAAATCCTATTAGTGATGCATGGAATTTAAATTATGAATTTACTGGTTCATGAGGTCACAAAAAGTTTGGCAACTGCTGATTTAGATCTTATAATTTTCAAGTTTTACTGATAATCTGAGCAAAGTTAAATAAAACTGATTTTAAAGCATGTTAAATTTTTTAATGGACAACTTTCATTAAAAAAAATTAAGTTTTAAATTTGTTTTGGTTACAGAAAGCATATCAGGATTTTTATTTACGAGTAAGGTTTTCAAATTATTAATTGTTAATGAATCACCTTGCATTGGTAACCTTATTTTCATGGTCATATAAACAAAAGTACATGGATTAAAAATATAAATTATAAGGCATTAGTTTTTAAGGAGAGATAATTAATTATAAAGTAAATTTTTTATGGAACAGTTCTTTGGTAAAATTATATTTGTATATATAAACCACATTCATATTACAATGAAAGCCAAATTTTTATATCGGTGAGCTGATGTGTGTCTTTTTTTCTTTTCTTCTTTAGTTGAGCTAAATCTTGAATGAATATTCTTTTTATGCTGTTGGACACAAAGCTTTTTCAATGCTTTGTAGTTTGAATATATTTTGTAAATTTTAGTCTCTGTACTTTAAGTAATTTTTCAGGTTTTTAAAAATTTCTTTTTAGAAATTTTTTGTTCATCATTGCGACTCCTTATTTTGAAAATTTGTGAAATATGTATTTTCAACTAATGACACAAATATTTTTAACGTAATCACATTTTTTATGTGTTTTTTAAAATACTATTATTAATATTACCTAAATTGGAGAAATAATGAAAATAATATCTATTTGCATTATAAATGTAAGCCAATTTGTTTAATTTTTGGTTTTTCCTCTTTTTCATTTTTTTTAAGTGCATATTTCTTGTTTTTGAAAAAGTAGAAATCTTTTTTTGTTTATTTGCTTGCTTTATTAGCAGTTTTTTCCCCGAGTATTGTTGAAGATGTCTTTTCATGGTTACAGTTGAATTGTCACTAAATAATCAGAAAGAAGAAGAAATTTACATTTTTTCATGTATATGTCCATGATCTAATGGAATTCATTTCTGATGAATCCACAATACATGTCATTAATAGAATTTTTGAGGGATAGTATTGAAATTGACTTTCAAATAATAATTGATAATGAACAAAAATTACATATCCTTGTGTTCATGTTCAGTTTACATATTTTCAAAATTATCAAATAGCATATGTATTATTACTTATCTATATTTGTTTCATCAAAGGCAGCCAGAATTATATGCGTATTATTAAAACATGGAATCAGTTACTTTGTATAATTCTAGATATTTTATGAATTACCTAACCAAGTCAATGAAAATATATAAAATTATTGGATTCTATGATTCAACTAGTTATATTTTATAGAATGATTGCTTGATCATTAAAGTGTTAAAGATGGCTGTTAAATTATCATTAGGGTAAAACGCTAGTGTACTTGTTTCAAAAATAATATGCAGTACAATTTTAAAATGTGATCAAAGAAATTCTTATTCTAATAAGTAATGGAAAATAAAATGAAAGGTGTTTAATAAAAAAATTACAGAATGTTTTATTAAGCAACATAATTTTTTCTCCTGGCTTTAAATATTTAAAATTTTAATTATATTCACAGTAAAAATATTTTGCATTTTGGATAATATTTTTTGAACAGTTATCTTACAAGCAAGACTAAGTCTAATAATTTATATAACTATAAGTTGAGAAAATTTTAATATAACTATTGCTTTCTCTCTCTCTCTCTCTCTCTGTACTATGCTATTTTTGTTATTATTATTACTGTTTAACTAGTCTAGCTGAAATTTAATGTACATTCTGTTTTTATTATTTATCAACTCTGTCATCAGTTAATTTATAAAACAACATATTTGTTTGAATGTCAGACTGTTTATTTTTACTTTAACAGAGTCTGTCATTTATAGAAAACCTAGTTATTTCATGGAGAATAAGTAAAAGTATGTAATCATTATTCTTTTACACGATTTAATCTACTTGGTAAGTTATTTCATAAAGTACCTGAGAATTATATGCTTTCCAAGTAATTTGTGTATTTCATTAGCTAAATGCTCACTCCTTTGAAATTATCCAAAATATTTTGGCATCATTTCAGCATTTTCCGGCATGCAAAATCCATTGATATATATTAATTTTCATTTAAGATTTGATTATTTATTGGAAGTAAATTACTTTTGCAATTAATTGCTACATTATTTCTGTGAATTCTGATTCAAATAATTTTCGATAAGCATATTCTTCCGATGTAAAATTTGAAATATTGAACCAAACAGTATTACATTTTGTCTCCAAACGCAATGGTTATTGTATCATTTTGGTTGTTTATTATTTGTCTAATACAGTGTAGTAATTCTGTGTTGGTCAAGACTAATTTTCTCTGATTGGCACACACAACAGTATTAATGGGTATTTAATTATGCCTGTAAATTTGTCACTTGTGTTTTGATGATTTAACTGGAAAATTCATTGTCTTATTTGTATACTACAATTATTGCTGATGCTATTTAATAAATCTTTTTAAGTAGTAAATTTTTTGCCTTTTAAAAGGTTCATCTCCAACTAAAATTATTGCAAGAAATATTTCAAGACCTTTTAAAAAGGTTTTTAAAATTGTGTTTAATATTTCTCAATTCTACTTATTGAGTGAAGCTATTGGAGAAATTTTAACAAGAATAATATTTTTTCCTTTCGTGGTAAGTATTATGTAAGTATGATCTTCATACTATATATAATTTAAGAATACTTTTATATAATTATTCTTCAGCTAATCATATGAAATATTGTTGAAATACATTTTTAGCTGTTACTGATTATTTAATATTTTGTGCTTTTTTAAAATGTCATCTTTATATTTAGCTTTATTTTACTTCTATCAAAGCTATAGTTAGGTGCATAGATAATAATATTTATGTATGTATTATAAAATAAAACGATCTAAGAAATAACTAAAGCTGCAGTTTCCAGGTTTTTGATTTATTTTATGCAGATAGATTTGCAAGGGGAAATGTAATGATATTTTTGTTGTGACCTTGTTCTGCATACTTAAATAACCATACTTAGCATTTTACAAATTAAAAATTATACCTTATTAGGTAACTTTTTACCTTGATGCTTTTAATAAAAGAATTTTCGTTTTAAAATGTCAACCTTTGTCCCTTGTTAAAAAAAAGATTATTTTTTTTAAAGATGCTTTTATTATACTTTTGAGCATAAAATGATTCTTAATTTGAATTTTTTTAAATTATAAATAAAGTTTTTATTTCAGAGGATGTTTACTAGAAATAAATGTATTTTTAGAATAAAATTATTTGTTTTATATTCAGTTAAACAGAACTAGGATAATATAAATTTAAGGTTAATATTTTAAAATACAGAGCAGTCCATAATTTTAAATGCAGCTTCTATTTTATGATTTAAAATGAAATATTATAATTATTGATGTTATGAGTATAAAAATATATTGTTCTTTATATCTCACTTTATTTAAAAAAAACTGATAGAAGATTGTAGTATAATACAACCTTTAATATATATCTGACTTTATAAAATATTGTGAAATTTATGCCTTAACTGCTCAGCATATTTAAGTAATCTATTATTTTTTTCATTGTAGTTAATTTTAAAGGAAATTGTGACTTTTTATTTTTATGCTTAATTTTAGAATTTTGATGTTTCATTTTCTAACAAATGAATCCTATTTGTATTTTATTTTTCTATTAAAATATATTTTTGCAGTGACTGTATAAACCTTAACTCTGTTTTTGCATAGTTTCGATTTTAAAAAATGAATTTCATTTTCTTTTGGCATGATGACTGATCTAAATTCCAAGGAAAACTTTTGTGTGTGTAACACTCCTCAACTATTCAAAATTGCTTTATGCAGAAGACAATTCACCAGTTTTAAGTTGCTTTTTAGCTAGGCAACTGTTCCTTTATTTTATTGTTGGAAATTCCAATATATTCAATAAATATATAAATATTTTTGTCTTGCTTCTTAATCTGCATTTTAAGTTTGGTGTATGAAGGGAAAAGTACTTTTTTGTAACATTTGAATGTAGATAAAAATTAAAATGGTTGTGTACTCCTAAAATTCTTTTGCAATGGCAAGTTAAATCTGGCTGGCAACTGATATGCATGTTACACCATTGAACCTTATTGAATATGATTTTTATTATACGTTTATCACAAAAAATTTTGCCAGTTTCATTGATCTTTTTGATATTTAATGAGTCAAAAGAATTTTTTCTTTATTTGAGTTTAAAATTTTCAAAATACGGTTAAATCAGGCGTATAACGCACACCTATACTTTCAAGCTGCATTTTTTAATTTTAAGGTATATTCGTTGTATAATGTGCATTCTTTTTTTTTTTCATGAAGGAACCTGCAATATACTTTAGCAATGATATTATGTTTTAAAGCCATTTATTCGAAGTATTACCCCAGGATTTTGAAAAATTAGTATATTTCTAAAAAAACAACCCTTTAAGTTCATGAGGTATGACATATCTTTAAATAAACAGTATTCCAATCTATGTAGATGTCTTAAGTTTTTTTTTTTATTTTTGAAGTTATAATTTTTATATCCAGCGTATAACACGCACCTGTAAATTTCGATCTTATTTTTTGTGTTAAAAGTGTGCATTATATGCCAGATTTTACAGTAGGTAACTTGTTGTCATGTTGAACTTTTATTTTATTATTGAAATCTTCATTTTTTCCCCATATACCTTGGTCAAATAAATAAGTAATTCTGTTCCTTCATATTGTTACTAAGTATAATGATTGCTTTTTCTGTATAACAAAGTATTTTTCTTTTTTAGTGTTAAGACTTAAAATTGTAGTGGACGTTTTATCATATTTCTCCTTTCTGTTTCTGAAAAATTTACCTGGTTTCATAACAAAATTTCTAAATAATGAGGCCAACTTAGTGGGTGTAAAAGTATCTGGTTTTTGAAGATCCAATGCTTTTCTCCATCTTTTTAGTGTCAATTTGAAGCTCTTAATTTTTTTAAAAAAAGAAATATACCTCCCTTTTTGCATTTTCATTGAGGATTGAAAATAGGAAAGTTTTTGTGGCAGCAGCTTTTATTTACTTCCCTCAAAATAAACTATCCCAAAAATAGGGTTGTTTTTGCACAAAAATTTGTATTTGATTTGGATATTTGTTTAAAAGATTCTTGTAGAAAATTACTTGGAAGTGTGTGGCATTTATTTTTTCAAATTTTCCGGATCATATTTATATTGAGATTCTAGCTGGGGAGTGGGATATCAATTCAAGCGTCCTTGTTATTTGACCATAGTTAAAAATTTATAGTTTGTCACCAACTGCCCTCATGTAGTTTCAAAATATGCACTAAGAAACATTCAAATAAGGTTTTAGCCTAATTATTGCATTATATGTTAAAAATTATTTAGGGCCAAATTGTATTTTTCTATTATGTTGATATATATTCCAATGTTTGTATCACATCAGTACCAAAAATATAATATATAAAATATAAAAGTTCTGACATTCATAGAAAAAAAGATGTGCACTATTAAATGTTGACAAGTAGTATTGTTTCTTGAATTCTCAGTTATTTCCACTTGTTTCAATTTTTGTTCTCAAAATTATTACTTATTTCCAATCTTGTGAGGTGTGAAATATAATGGAGTTGTTTTTTTTAATGATTTTCAAATGTGAATTTGAAAGGAAACAAAATTATTTCTGGAAATTGGTGATCTTGGTAAGAATGAACTATATATATATATATATATATATATTTTTATTATTATTTTCAACATGGAAATTAAATTAAAAAATTTATTATCTCTAAAAAATTATACAATGTTTAACTTAAAATTACATTTCATTAAAATGTTTCATCCTGCCTTTCTTTTTTTTTTCTCTCTCTCTTAAGTATATTTTTTATGTTAATGTTAACTTGCTCTTGTTTTTATCATATTGAGTGATAAAAATACAGCATATTTTGTGTTAGTGTAAAATATATGTATTCATAAAATAACATTCTCTGTAGACTTGTTTGATTACAAGGTTAGGCAAAATATATAAGAATTGTATTTAAATTGGATTCTCATTTCCTTACTTTTCAAGGTGATAATTGGAATTTCATATCTTAAAAACTTTTTGCACAAGACCAAACTTTGTTCTTGTCTGATATGCAGCTTAATGTTTTGGATTTTTTTATTTATTACTTAAGCCAATGATGGGGCAGTATTTTTAGGAAAACTTTAATGATGGGCAAAAGAGAAATTTTCAGAAAATTATAAAATTTACTTATAATTAAAGCTGTATATTATGTATACAAAAGTAGAACATGTTCTTAAGTGTTTTTTTTTAAACATTGAAATTCAAATTTTTTATGTTTTATAAAAAACAACAGGCTGAATAGAATCTTTAGGTGGTTTATAGTTTGCCCATCACTGACTTCATGTTTTGCATGATGTAATGTGAGAAAAATGTACGAAACTGGGTTCAAGTGTGTTGCGAAAAAGGAAAGATATTTCTTTTTACCCACTTTTAATCTTAAATTTTATAATATATTATTTTTTTTATAACTTTGTATTATGAGATAATGAATTTTGTTAACTATTTAAATTTTAATTTATTGAGTGTGATGCTGGTATTTTTTTTTTTCAAATCCAGCTTGATAATGATTAAGTCTGCATAAGTCTTGTCAGAATTTCAATGTTATAAATGATCTGAGGCATCGGTAACTGCCATGATCAATGATAGGTAACTGAGCATATGGGATCTGAGTTCACAGAGGTCGCTGTACTAACTACCTCTCGTTGTGGCATATTTTCAATATGCTTTTGCAGTTGTGTGGGGCACATTCAGTCTGAAATCTCATGAACTGCAGCAGAATTGTTTTCAATGATGAGTCCTGCTTCAAATGAAGTATTGGTGACCATTGATAATGTATATGAAAATGTTCAGAATAGCAGTAGGATATTCTCTTAACTGTCATCCATTACACTGGAATTATGGTATGGAGTGCAGTTTCATTTGATAGACAGGCTTCTGTGGTTGTCATCCATGGTGCACTTATAACATTGAGGGTGCATGGACAAGTTTCTTTACCCCCATAGTATTGCTCTTCCTTTCACAGACTCTGAACTTACATTTCATAGTATAATACTCAATGACATACAGCATGCCTTTTTACTACTTATGTTTGTGCCCATCTAACATTTTCCTGACTGAACTAATCGCAAGATTTCAGCCCAATAGAGCGGGTATAAGCTGTGAAGAGCAGATGTCTCAGATTGTTTTTTTTATCAGGCCAGCTGAAATGCGTATGGCAAGCAATCCCACTGGAGGATATTTTTCCAGTTCTATAACCCCATAGAGGCTATCTTCTTAAGCTGAATATAGGTACGCAATCTAAAGTGCCCTAATGATTTTTCCCAAGAGGGTTCTCACTGCCTTTGGTAAACACTCCTGTGTCATGTCCTTGGGCTGTACTCTTGATTTTTTACCATTTTTTTTATCTTTCTTGCTATTCATTTTTATCTTTCCTTTTTCCTGTCTAGATCACAGATAAACTTTTTAATTATTTACATAAATATACTTTATTTTGATTGTTGATTATTTTCATTTAATAAGGAATGTAGTTTGGTTTTTATTTTGTTTTGAGTTAATTTTTTTTTAAAAAATTTGCATATTTTTTGTTTTGATTAATACCATTGGTTTGCCAACCTGGTTTTTGCCATGTGATGTCATCAGGATGCCTTTGTATTTGCTTTGGTTGCACTTTTCTGTAGAAGGGTGGCTGGAATGAACCTGCTTCTGTCAATTGACTGGTGATAAGTCTGCGCGATTTCTTTGGAATCCCCAAAGAGACAGAGGTACACTGCAGATAAGGAGTACCTTTGATTCTCTCTTCAGAGGATTGCCCTGGTGCTGCAGTTCTATATGATGGGTATATTCTAGGTAAGTGCCAAGCCTGACTATTGCCAGCTGACTGGCACACTGCCTCTCCTGTTGGGCTCCAGATGGGTAGAGGCAGGCTAGGATGAATACCTTCTTTTTTCTAAAGGATCCAAAAATTATGCCAGGTAAAGGCCTTGTTTTACCCAAATTAAACATTAATCATTTTGTATTTGATTATCTTATCAAACAAAGAAATGTCACATAAATCTCCATTTATCATGCATAAAGCTTTGAATGGAATAGGTGGTGAGCCTAAGCCCATTAAAAAGCTACAATCTGACGACTTGCTTGTTGAAACTAAATGGGCTTGACAAACTCAACCTTTTCTGGTGTCCTAAACTTTTCTATATTTTCCTGTAACAGTAAGTCCTAACTCACTTTACTCTTAATGTAGTTTCATTTTTGAACCTGACTTGTTGAACATCTATAAAACAAATTCTTGAAGGATTCGCTAATCACAGAGTTAGAAGAATCATGATAAAGACACAAACCATGTGATTGCAACTAAACGTTTAATTTTAACACTAAAAATCCTCAGTTACTGAATACATTTAAATCTGACTTTAAACAGCAGAGTATGCCCATATGCTCTGAATCCTTTGTGCTGCCTGAAGAATAAGACTTCTTGAAATTCACTAAATTCGTGGTGCAACAATTGACATATTTTGGATGTTTTTTGGGCATCATTTATGGATTGCAAACATGAGACAAATGTATTAATTGCCCACAGCTCCATCCATCTAAATGAAGATGCAAAAACAAATTCAAGAAATTATAACTAATAAAAATATCTCTTATTTAGAAGTGTTTAAACTCATAGTTCCACAGATATCCCAAACATGTACTCAGGCCACTAAACCTTCTATATCCACAACTAATCAAACCAATTCAAAGATAAAAAAAATAGTATGTGTCTTTGCAATGTCTGAAACCATTATCTTCTGCCAATCTGATGCCAAGTTCATCATTCTCCGTACCTGCAGTTTTCACATCATCCTTGTCAAATCAAGTATATGTCTTGCCTTTCCCATTTTCAGTAGTACCTATCTTATCTACTACCACTATTTCCACACCAACAGTCAATATATCTCTATCATTTCAAGCATGTTTATTTCCATCAACATTTATCAAATTTAATGCCCTGTCTATTGAAATTTAGCCATCTCTTTGATATTGCTTACATATCAAATAGCCATCCTTTTTGTATGTACTGCATCACAGAATTTAAAACAATAAGAAAAGAAAATTCACCAAAGGAAATAAACTCAAAATATGTACAATCATCATGTATCCCTCAAAAGGTGCATTTATTCATTATATATCATTTTCTTCACACATACGCAATGTTGATGAATCATTACACGATTGGCATATTGAGAGCGGTTTTATGCAGGAATCGAAAACAATAGAAGTATCCTTTTTTCAATAGTGTAATTAAATGAAATTGTAACTTGAAATTAAATATTTAGCATTTGCACATTGTGTAATTTTTAAAGCGATTTTTATGAATTTTGGCTTATTATTCTAAATTTAAATCACATTGTTTTAGTTTTTTATTTTAAAATTTAAGGCATTCTAAACAATTGTTTGATACAGCATATTTGGCTTTTGTTCTATAAAACTCCTCAATCGGTCACTCACCCAACCATTAATTCTGCAAATCAATGCCCAACCAAGTAGCAGCATACATCTTTGAGCTGGATGTGAGCCATTGCGTTATTAATTTCTTTTCTTTTGTAGCTGCGTTCAGTTCTTGTGATATTGTTAATATTTTGTTTTCAGTGCTTGTACATCACATCTATTGATTTTTGTCCCATTTGGATAATACTTTGCTTTTAACAAGCATTCATTATTTTAAAATTTATTTTAATATCTTGAATGTTTGTCCAGCATAGTCAGAATTGGCTTTTGTACCAGAAGTGTTCAACCAACCCAACACATTCAAATAACTCAATCTCATCACTTCACTTTTGTTGATAAAGTGTATAATATTGCTTGATTTTTTTTTATCTTTAATTTGATTTTAATGTTAACTTGTTATTATTTTAAAAATTCGTGTGCAAAACATACATTTAATTATAAATTTGAAATGTAGCATTTTTACTTAACACTTAAATATTCAATAAATATTAGCACAAAGTACATGCATTAAATTTCAACAAATGTCTAAACTTATTAAAAATTAATATGACTAAAGGGTGAATATCAGAAATTATTTTTAAAAATTGTTCATTTAATAGCTTAAATTTTCTTTCATTTTTCAATTTCCATGTACGAACAGAAAAGTATTGTCACAAAAATACAATTTTTTCGGTATATTTTGTACTATATTTTCATTAATATGTATGTAAAATCCTGTGCACTATTTATTCGGACCAAAATAACTGCGTTAATTGATGTGCAATGCTCCACCACAAAAATGGAAATTATTTAGATTCATATATAGATATATTAGTGTAGCATTAGATTCATAGAGATGACCAATTTGTTACTTTCTTCGATGAAATTTGGGAATTTGGTTACTCTAAGGCAGGGGTGGCCATACTTTTGGTATCCGTGGTCTACTCCACATTTAAAAAATCGAAGGCGGTCTACCAATGGCAGAGCTAAATTAACGTAACGTACATTTTTATATATTTATTTTCGCTAACAAGAAAAAATGGTAAATTATCTAATTTTTCTAAAAAAAAACTTAATATGAATATTTACAAAATAAAAATTTACTGACGAAAATAATCAAAGTATTCATACATCAAAAATTGACCATCCTATTCACTTCGTCTAGTTGAAATTTGGATATAATCTAAGCATCCCACTTTGTCAAGTTGCTTCTATTTAATTCTCCACTGTAAAACGACAAATTCATTGTATTACTTTGCACAGTTTGTTTTAGGTTTTAAAGCGTAAACTGTAGTAAATTTTTATTTTAAATAATTCATAGTCATAAGTCATAAATTAAATTGTTAATATCCGAGGTCATTATCGGGATTTTCGCGCGGACTACCTAAAATAACTTCGCGGTCGACGTCTTGGCCACCCCTGCTCTAAGGATTAAAATCATCTTATTTACATTTTTTTTTTTTTTTTTTTTTGAAGTCCTGTTTTTAGTTTTGCCATTGAAAAAACATTGTGAAACAAGTGGGGTATCTTAATATATATTTTTTTAAATGGAGAATTACTTGGGCCAAGTTCAAAAATGAGGTTTGTTGGAAGAATCTTTAATTACAAGACTATTTAATCCATGTATGACACTGTCGGATCTCTATGTAATGAAGTCGCTAAATTCCCCAAAAAGTACTCTATATGGAAAATTCGTTATATAGAGGTTCATCTTTCAATATATTTTATAAACCACATAAAGCAAATTTTAAATTCATAAACACTATATTAAAACTAGTAATTATTCACACCTTTTTGTAAATTAATGTATATTTATTTTGTATATCTTACCCATAAAAAAATAATAGGAAGGAAAACAAGACAAATGAATGCTGAAGAATATACTGTATTTTCAACATTAAGAAAATAATTTTATATTGAAATTAATGAATCTTATGGACATTTTCTAATTTAAAGCATACAAGTAATTTTAAACATACATTATTTTATAACTTGTAATTCTAAACATACATTACCACATGCATCCTTAAACTTAATTACTCATAAAATTAATATAATTTTATTTGAAAAAAGTATGACAATTTTTTTGTTTTAGGAGAGTCAGGCCCCTGGTAAAACCAGTTCAAGTTTTATGAGCACCATAAAATGTGCTAAAAGAGAGAATAACTTGAAATGTCCAGAAATACTTTAAAAATAAGTAGGAAAAAAATTTAATCAGAAAAGAAAAAGTTCGTTATTTAGAAAATGCACTTCGCTATTGAGAGGTTATTTTATGAAAAAAATCATAAAATGTTGGTTCCACGAAAAAGTTGGCTTTCTAGAGATTTGTTATATGGAGGTTCGACTGTATTTAATATAACAATTTCTCTTCGGTTTACAAAATGTTAATTTTATTTTTGATTGTGAATTAAATGTAATGTTTTCTTTGTGACTAATTATTTATTCTCTGTTCATTTCAGATGACATTTTATAAACTTTTAACTTCCAATATTTAGCATTTGAAAGTTGTTCCTTATTATTTAATGCTGAAATATATTTTGAAAAGAAAAGAAGAGTTTGAATTTCAGTTAAATCTTTTTATAAAGATCGTCTGAAAATCCTTTTTTATTAGAAAAAAGGATTTTAAATGTTATTTTCTTTTTACTATCAAAAATTAGGTTTAAATTTAAAATTTTAATTTTAAAAAATTGATTTTAATTCCATTAAATATTTATAGATGTATTCTATGTAGCATTATTGTAAAGTGGTTGAATAATTGCAATTATTTTTTTTTCAACATATCTAAAAGTATGTTTATTTTTTATAATTTGTAACTTATTACCAGTAATATGATTTTTTTTATAGGACTTTATTGAAAAAAATTAACAAGAAGACTATTTCTTTGATTTTGTGATGAATAAGTAATTTCTAAAATGGACATGCGCTCATAAGCAACTTAAAATAGTATTTGTTGTTGTTGTTTCTTATTCTCGAGTAAATCTCAGATCAGCTCAAGAAGGTTGTTGACCACTAAAAAATCTATGATAATAAGGGAATTGGATGTTAAGTCCCCCTTAGAAAGTCCGATGCATCTCAGAATGTGATCTGGTGAAGCTGGATGGTCACAGCATTTCGTACAAGTGGGGTGAATTTTGCTGCCACTATCATAGGAAAGACATTTCAAGTGGCTACTTGTTAGTCTAGCCAGAGCAGTGTGGGAACCATGGTCACATTTGATTTCCAGCAGAGAGCCAGGGAATGTTCCTGTGTACCATTGGTGCACAGGTGGAATACACCATATTAAATTTAGTTTACATCTTGTATTAGAGTACAGTTCTTGATAAATGAGCAAAGTGCTGATAGCCGTTTCATTCTCACTACCCTCTTTGGCCAGTGTATCAGCGATCTCACTACCTCTAATGTTAACATGTGATGGTATCCATATGTGGGTCTGAGAGATCTTCCTCAGTTTGAGTAGAATAGAAATGCTGCTTTCATTATTTGCAGAAGACCAGCCACTATGATGTTATAGGGCACTGCGGCTGTCCGATCAAATCCATAGTTCCCCTAAATTCCAATCATAAGACATGATGGCATCAAACCTTATATTAGTCGCAATTAACTCACTCCTGAAGCAAGTGTCTGGGTTGCGTTGCTTTATTGTATTCTCAAGGTGGGGGGGCCAATAAAAATATCACTGCCTGTACAATCTTCTGTATGACAGTATTTGATAGTATTTGTAAATATATTTAGAAATTATTATAGAATAAGTAATGCAAAAAATTTTCAATTTCTCGCTATATTTGTGGCTACTGATAAGAAAGCTGGGTTATGTTTTTACTTTTATGTTCATCATTCAACAATTATATTTTGATGTTCTAAATATTATCCTGAAAATCTTCTTGGAGAGTTTTTAGGAGAAAAAAAAAAGGACGACTTCAAAAGCCATGATTTTCTTTTATAAGAAAATTACAATTTGTTGAAAATGCTTGCAGTTTTTTTTTTAAAATTTTAACTTTTTTTTTTTTTAAAGGGAAATGTTTGGTTTTTTGTTGTTGTTGAATTGTAAAATATTTTATTATTTATGAAGATAATTTTTTTTTTATTACATGGTAAAAGGTTGATATAAAAGGAATCATGAATCCTTTATTTGATATGCAATTTGTACATCATTTTTGATAGCTTTCATCTTTTTTTTTTTCCTGCTTAAAATTACAAAGCTCTGTGTGATCAAGTATATTTTATAATTTTTTTATAATATAACTTTATTTTAAATGTTTTTTTCTTTACCTTAAGTAACATGATCTATAGGAATTCTGGAGCTGATTCTGCTGTATTATGTTATTAAAGTGGTGGTTCTCATACCAAGACATGCATGTCTTTAGGGGTTATCTGAAGACCTTTGAAGTAACATGTGAACAATTGAAAAAAGAATAAACAGTATTCGAAAGACAGATCTGTGTATGTAACTTGTGAACTACCCTATTATAGGAGTATGTTCAATCTTTGTTACGGTTTGCGGTAATACTAAACATTTTTTTTTTAAAAAAAGCAAATGATTGTAATTAAATTGCAAAGTTTGTCATTGTTTGTGAGTATATTTTATTTTTTTTATTAGGAAGTTATTGGAAGATAAATGAATTATGAATGCTTTATTTTTGTACTTAAATTTATAAAGTTTACTTAAAAATGTATATCAAACTAGCACCCAATATATAAAAAGATAATTAAGAAAATATTTAATTAATGTAAACTATTTACATTTTTTAAAACTTTTTGTATTGAACATATTTTTATTCACTTCATTCAAGTACTTATTACATTTTATACATACTGCTTGAATTACACCCTAGTAATCAGCTTATTTGGATGCACATTTTTGTTATCCATAAAACTTGGCAAATGCTCGACTCCATCTAAGCGCACTTCCTTCATTGGTTGTTTAGAAGCAGTTTTGTGCTGCACTTGTATGTTTTTGTCATCATATTTTCATGCTAAAATATTTCCTTCTGTTTGCTGTGTCCCCCCTCCCCCTTCCCCCCATATTTTAGAAGGTCAATTGCAACTATCATGTGATACTACTATAGTGACATACAAGGTGTGATAAAAAAAAAAAAACAAGACTGGTCCAATAAATTATTGTACTTATACAGAATCAGTTCTCTGTGGCAATATCACTTCTCTGAATTGTTATATCTTTTTTCAACTTTAAATTTATTTTACAGTGAAGTTATAAAAAATACATTTGTAAGAAATAAAGTAAGTTATGATACAATTGTAATTTATTTAAGTAGGTTCAAATATTTCCATGACCTCAAAAAATGAGCCAATGAAGACACTAAATAATTGGGAAATTTTTAATGAGAAAAGGAAAAAAATATACTTATTAATTGGTAAATATTGAAAAAGTAAATATGAAAAATCTTAAGTATTACTAAAACAAATTATTGTTCTAAAACACATTAGTTGAAAAATGTTATAGATTAGGATAAAATTATAGACTTTACTATTACTGCTTTTTTGTCCATTAATATCCGAGATCCATATAAGTAGACCTGCTCACAAATCTTTATATTTTTCTAAATATAACACAATATAAAATTTAATGGCTTTAAATAAGCTAACACAACTTGCTTTATTTTACTGCTGTAAAGTGTGTAATTATTTAAAATAATTATAACTATTTAATTTTCGATCATGGTGTTTTGAAGTTATTTTGTAAAATGTGATAAAACTTTTTATTTCAGCTTGGTGCTCCCATTTATTGGAACAATTTTAAGTACGACCATTCAGCTTTTTGAAAAACACAGTGAAAATCTTAAATTTAGATTTTATAAGGCAGAGAAAAAAGGTGTACCTGTCTCTGGCATTTTTATTATTATACATTAAGTTATTGATAATTGATGTATGGTTATTTTGCTCCATTTTTAAATTTAGTCCCAATTCAAAATCATTTTTTTTAAAGAAATCTTAAGTATTTGAAAATTTTTACTTGTATTAAGTTATTTTAAGTAATAAATTTGTGGCATATTAATTCCAGTTTTGTAATGGCTTCAAGTATCTTACTACTTTCACCGTCCAATTACTTGTGGCAGCGAATAACCATGATTCTGAGTTTTGAAAGTTTGAATGTCATCCCATGTTTAATTGATCTGGGTCTCAAAATTCTCATATAGCTCTTGTAAAGTATTAATTAAAAAAAAAACTTAAATTATTTAAAAAAAAAAAAAAATTGTAGCGTGTTCTGCTTGAAATACATTCTCTACTTTGTTTTAAAATATATTCCACAATACCATTCATTTTGAAAAATTATTTTGTAGTGTATTTTTTCTCCGAATAATTATTCCAGTTTTATCTTTTTAAAAAAAGATTGTTTTAAATCTGAAATTTTTAAAAGAAATTCGCTTTTATTAATTTTCTCCTTTAAGGTACTCATTATAATTTTGAAATTTCTGGTGTTTAGTGACAAATGGCAAAGTGAAAATTGGTGCAAAAAAACTGCTGATTTTTTAGTAAAAAGTTTTCCCTTTTTATTACGTAAACATTAAGCAATAAAGTATTCTGCTGTTTTTACTTTTAACCGTTTCATTATTTTTTCATTCATTTTAGGTAAATATATAAATATTTCTTTTAGCAAAATTTGATAGGAACAAATAACTTATATTTTCTTGTAGAAATGTTTCACACAGTGGGGATTTACATTATGCAAAACTTTTGAGTGGTCATTTAACCATTTTAAGTGCTGTAACCATGTATTTTTAAAATTGTCATTATGTGCAGGACAATATTAAAAGGAAAGTTTTGCTTTATAATTTAATTTCTGTTCCAGTTATGAGTAGGGTCTCTCTCCCGGGAAATCATAAGATTTCTGTACTTTTTCTGTTCCCTGGAATTATACTTCGTTCCCGGAAATCGCATTGGGCTTCAATTATCTATGAGGTAGAATAGAAATGTAGTAAAATTATTCACAGAAAATCACCTCTCAAGAATGATATTTTATAAAAATATGTTAAAAAAAAAGAGTTTGGCCGTGAAAAGATGTTTTGTTTGGATACCAAAACACGCTGGAATTGTTTGTTGGCAATGCTTGAAAGATTTCTAGAAATAAAGTCAGCAATTTTAAAAGCATTAATTGACTTTAAAGAAGAACAAATGATGGCCAATGCAGAGTTTGAAACTGTGACTACAATTGTAGCAGGCTTAAAGCCAGTAAAAATTGGCTTAGAAAAATTATGCAGTCAGAATGCAACTTTTCTAACTGCAGAAGGTGTATTTTCTTTCATTATTGGAGAATTGAATGAACACAATTCTCAGAATTTGCAAAAAAATACAAAATATTCTCTATTCCAAAGAATTAATGAAAGACACAACGTTAATTTAATTTTTCGAGAAAATATGAAGCAGCTGCAGTTACTGTCGATATTTCACAATTGCCTAGTAAAAATTGTTTGGTTATACAAGCCCAAATGATAGAGGGACAAGGCTTTTTTGTGAAAAAGAGGAATCAATATCCAACTCTTTACACTCAGAAGAGTGCATGGAGATTTTGAATGACAAACCTCTGACATTGAATGAAAAATTAGAGGAAGCAATTTACTCATAAAACTAAAGTTTTATATTGTTCTACCAAAAAAAGTGCTAGTTACAACTAAATCGGGAAACAAGAGGTGCAGTTGTGCGTCTTGACTGAAAATCCATCACCAAACATTATAAAACTATGTGAGGCATTAAAAACAATTCCTCCAATGTCTGTTGAAGCCAAGAGAACATTTTCTGCTGCCAGATTGTTCGTCACAAAGCTTAGAACTATGCTGCGTGATAAAAGTATAAATTGCTTATGCTTTCTGTAATCCTATTTTAAAAATGAATAATCAGTTTATTATATATATTTTTTAGCTCATTATATAAATAAGTATTAATTTTGGTATATTTATATGTATCCTTATTTTGTATAATTATTATTGATTTTATTTAAAAATAACTTGTTTTTAAATTTTTTGAAATTTTGATGTATTTCTGGGAACACAACAATTACGTTCCCAGGAATGGAAAAACCCTGGAAATAAGAAATTCTAGTTATGAGGGCATCTCATTGAACCTTATATAATATCCCCCCCCCCCTTTTTTTTTTTTTTTTTTAGAATGAAATTTTTCTGAAATAGTGTTGTATTTTTCTCATAATATTGATTAGATTAATTATGTATCGAGGAAAATACAACACAAATTACAAATAATACTGTTATTGCATATTTTAAGCAATAATTGTTATATATATATATAGATTTTTAAAAAATTCAAGACCTCATTTTTGTAGTTTATTACCCAAAATATTTAATAATGAACTGAAAGACACCCTTTTTGAAAAAGCCATGTGCATAACTTGCATATCTATTTTTTTTTTTTTTAGTGCCTTTCATTCTCAATCATTCCTTTATGATTCGGAAGAATGGTTTCTGTAGGCATAAATAAAAGTTTTAGTTAATACATTTTGATACATTGTCAGATTTTGAAAAAGACACTTTACAACTTCATCCTCAAATAACAGCAAAAATCTTTTAGCTTTGCCTTACTTTCTTAATTTTTAATTTATTTCCTTAACTTCTCTTCATTTGAAAGCTAATTACAAATATTATAGATATGCACTTTTCTGACTGAGCATGACATATGCAGTATCGTTTAAAAATAAAAAGGGTATCTAAGTTGATGGTAGTAGCGGATGAATAGTGCTAAAACAATTTTGAAAATGCTTTACTTGTCAAACATGATTTTTCAATGACTGTATTCTGAGACTTTATGGAAAAATAGTGTTCTAGTGTTATAATTGTTTTGAGTAACTATATAAGGATATATCATTATTTTTTAGCAATAAATTAAAAGAATAGCTATGATTTCATTTCTGTGGTAACAGGAGGTAGATAGGGTTTTTTCTAAATATATATTTGCATAAACCAGATAGGTTTTTTTAATTAAATTGCAAGACAGTAAATTTATGAAAAATAATAAAAGAAATTTTTAGGTATGTAATCACTTGAACATCAATAATATAAAGTCCAACTTCAAAAATCTAATCAGTCCTCAAATTAAATCACAGCCTTTTAATTTTAATTATTAATAACAGGCATTTTTGATTCATAAAATTAATATTAGTAAATTAATTTCAATTCTAAAAATAAATAGCGCAGAAAATAATTTATCTTAAAATAATTTTGTGAAGCATGTAAGATGTATTTAAAAACAGGAAATTGATTCCATCTAGATTATATGTATTATCGAGTTACAGAATTTGCTTAATGTTCATAGATGTCAATGTTGGAAAGTGCTGAATGTTTCATGACTTTGCCAAAACCCTACTGTTCAATTTTTGACTTCATGAGCGACTTTTACGTAACTAACAAAAAGTTGCATATTTAAGTTACATTAAGTGCACCTTTGAAAAGAATAACTGGATGAAATTATTAAATGGTGTAATGAAATCAATAAGAATTTTGTATAAAACATTTAAGACAGGATTTATTCCCAAAACTTGTTTATCCGATACCTGAAAGATTTCAACGTTTTCCTGAAATTATGTGAACTTCATATTAACATAATATTTTCTTGTAAAACTATCTAAAATCCTCGTATTCTCTTTTAATGATATTTTTCGATGAATTTGAGAACGATTTTTCCAGTAATTGTGTGTGTGTTTGACTTGGATACAACTGTGTGTATTTTGTTTTCTTAAAAAATATCTTTTAAATTTTTGCAACATAACGCAAAGTTTTTGGATGAGAAAAAGTGTTATATCTAATGTTCAAGAGTAACCATGAAGAAATTGATGCCCTGTTGTAAGATAACCAAGTTTTATAAAATTATTGGATAAAAAGGTAAGTTAAGGCTATATAATTTTAGGTTTACTGTTTCTATGGGAATGCTTATTTTTTACTGAAATTGGAGAATGTGTTTTCCGTTTGAATTCTGTTCACGCTAAAATTGTAAAAAGTAATAAACAAAATTTTATTCTCGAATAATAAATGAAGTAATAGAAATCTAAATTCAAACATATTTGGCAGGATAGATGCTATTTTTTTTTCCTCTGTGAAAATTATTTAACTATTTTATACTATTTTATTAAAAATTATTTAACTATTAACTATTGCAAAATTGGTCTGGGTAATTTTCTTCAAATAAAGTTTGTTGTGTTTCATGAATTATTTAGAGGCTGCTGTGAAATTGCTTTGGAAAATTTTGTTTGAAACTGAATTTAAAAAGCAAAACTTAATTTTTTAGTGTGTCTTCTAATTTCTCAAATAGTTTGATTTATCTTAGTATTTTAACTTTTGTGATGTAATCTCAAAGTTGAAAATGTTACATTACTTCAAATATTGCTTATTTGCTGCTTCTATTAATTCTGAAATATCTTCTTAAAATTTTTCATAAAACTTATTTGAAAATTTCATAACTGTAAATTTTATTTTATCAGCTGCTTGAGATTTTCAATTGCAAATTTTGTTCTGCAGCTTGTTAAATTACTTTAACAATTTTGAGAAGTATACTAAATTTATCCTGAGAAAAAGTCTGCAGATCATAAAGAATGGCCATTATGTTTATCATATGTAGCGATATTTTCCTGCTCTTGTGAAATCTTTTTTGATTGCTTAAATGAGAGGAAGAAGAAAAAGTAGAAGTAGAAAGTTTTTTATGATTAACTGTAATTGTGATTCTTTATTTAAACTGAGTATTTGAAACCTTTTCAATGCATTTGTAATTTGAAAACTAATTTTTAACATTTTTTTATGTATGTGTATAAGCAATTAGTTGATAACAATTCTAACGTGTAAGCTAAATAACACTTATGTGACATAATAACTTTTTAAAGTATATTGATATATGAAATTTTAATCTTATTTTGTACGCATTCCTTATTTCTGTCTTTGTCTGATAAATTTAGAATGATTGTTAATGACTAATTTTAGTTTCATCTAATGTTTGATGCTTATGTACAATATTTAAATGAATCAATGTAAAATTTTTACAAAAAAATTCTTAGTGCAAGTACATTTTAATCTGCAGTGTTAAGTTATAACATACCCTTTTTAGATGTAATATAGTTATACATATGCAGAATATTTGAAGTCTCAAGATACTAATTGCATAGAACCGCATAGAAACTAAGACAACTTTTAAAGTGTCTAGCATTTTTTACTTTATAAGATGTGTTTAAAATTTTATTACAGTTTATTTTAGATTCACTAAAATTTCCATATAAATTCACTAGAAAAATTTCTGCATATTAGTCTTTTGCTTTTTCAAAGCAGTTAAATATTTTTAATAGTAATACAGAGTGATATGATTTAAAAAAAAAAAAAAAAACTCACGCTTGTGGAAATAATCGATAGATGATTTTCTTATATGTAGAAGTAGCTAGAATTTATAATGATTTATAGACAACTGAATTACACCAGTCGGTCATGATGTTTATATTTATTTAAAATAATTTTATTAGATTTCAGATGTGTTTTGATAAAATTATTACTTCGATGCACTATATATTCAATTGCTCCATTTCTTTTGTGGCTGCATTTGCTGAGTGTTCATGGTAGTCACCGTTTTTGTGTGTTAAATCTTGGGTTTGAGTTCTGGTGTCACTAAAGGCGATATAGAAAGGCTAACACATGTTAAATCCATTTTGACAAAAAGTTCTTACATAAGCAGGGTTAGGATTGACCAATTGTTAATTAAAAACAATAAAAGGGTTGTTGGGTTATTCATCTCCGTTTTGAACTACATTCTAGTGACAAGGATAACACCTGTGGTTGCCCTTAGTCTCTAAATTTCCACACCACACTAATGACTGAACCTTGATGGATTCAACATGCATCAGAGCTTCTAAATGTTAGATTTTTAGTGGGACTGGACTCAAAGCCATGTCTCAACTGCGATTATGCCAGCTATGAGTATGCAACCATGACCAACTGGTCATGGCTTGGTATGGAAGCATAGAATAATCGATCAGTTCCCTTTTTTAAAAATTTCAATGTTCCTTGCAACAAGGATATGAAAGGAGATTACTTATATGTTTGAGTATGTAAAAACTGCCAACAGAAGTTCTTTTTCCCTCTCCTCTTTAAGAAAGAAAAAAACTTTTTTTTTTTTTGTTGAAAATGTCGAAAAAGTATTTTAGCATTTATCGAGATGTGTGGAATCTTGTGACTGATGTCGCTGGTACTCCAACCCATATCATAGTTATTAATGGTGCCTGATGGAGTAGCATCCTTGGTGAGAGGAAACAGCCTGATTGGTCGTTGAAACGGGGAGAGAGGGCGTGACTATGAAGAACTTGGAGAAATAATTCTGAGTTGAAAAAGTCCATCCATGAATGGTTGAGAGCTTGTCTTGTGATTGGATGAGGGGGGAAAGTGATCTGGCTCTAGATTGGCTGCCCTGAAGTTAGTGAGAGAATATTTGAATGGTTGTGACTGATGTGAAGCAATAAGCAAGTAATTATTATCTAATATGTGTATAACTCATTTCCCTTACAAATTAAAAAAAAGTTTTCAGTGTTCCTGTATCTTTATGGGTTATTCAAATAATTAATTTGGTTTAAAGACATTTTTTGCTGTACTGAAGCTGTGAATGTGTGTGATATATAAATGCTGACTTCCGTTATTGTCTTCAATTTTTTCTCTTAACTATTCTGATTTTAGCCTTTTTGACCCTTAATTTCCCAGAATTAGTTTTCTTTATTTAGTTGTGAATTAATCTGATGTTGTTTTTTTTTTTTTTTTTTCCTTGCTCATATTTTTCAGGTTTAAAAAATTATGAAAAACTATAGAATAACTAGAAAGGTCTAGCATAAAATTCCAAACAAAAATAATCCTACCAGGAAGTAAAATTAGGTATTAAATTTTTTCACATTAAATTATAAATTAACTTCCCAGAGTTATTTGTAAAAGTTAAGCAAATTTGTCGAGAATAGTTCTTCTTTTACTTATAAATATGAGTCTTATAATGTGGATCTTTAAAAAAACAGTGCAGGCATACAATTTTTGTGATTTTGGTTTACTTCTATGTTTTGAATTATATTCATTTTATAATTTATATATACTTATGATGGTTAATTACTTGTTACTAGGATATTTTTCTGTATTTTGAGCTTAACTTTTTTGACTGAAGTAAAAATTAGCATACAGGGGAAAAAATGGAAAGCAAGTGAAATTATTTTACTGGAAATTGTATATCAATTTTTACTGTATGATTTTAAAAAAATTACTGAAATTGCCATATCCCCAATTTTGTAGTTAATTTGTATCAAAGGATTACATGTACTATTTTTTTTTCCCTCTTACCCAAAATAAGAAAAGCTGTCCCCCCTCTTGTAGTTGGTGAGAGAGTGAGATAAGCATATATTTTTCTGTGAAACACATGGACATAATTTAAATAATTTGGAAATATTGGCTACATGATTTGTTTAAAAAAAATCCAACACATCTTATCTGTATATAAAGGAGAAAAGCGACTCACTCACTGAACTAAATACGATATCTCCGGAACTATTAAACCTACAGACTTGAAATTTGGTAGGTAGGTTCCTTTAACGACAGTACTTAGCAAGAATATTCTTTGAAATCCACTCTTCCAAGATATATGGTAGCATGGGTTCTATGATGAGTATTTTAACGGGGAAAGCGAATAGTTTTATAACAGAAATTGCGTTTTCAGCGGATTGCAAATGTTATCATTTTTGTCCCGAAAAAATAGTTAATGTCAAAATTTAAGTGTATTATTTATTTTTGTATGTTAATGAGGACCTTAGAAAACGTTTTAACTCTTTATTTTAAGTGAACAGTGTATATAATTAATTTTATAGTGGAATATCTTTAATTACTTAGCTCTAACGGATTAAATTTCCCAAAGTTGAGTATTTTGTTTATGTATATCCCTTAATTTTCAATGTAGTGATCCAAAAAGAAAAATATATATTGCATGAAAAAAACTGCAGTAGATAAAGGGTTAATGGAGTAGACATCAGCTAAGAATGGATTTCGCAAAGATCGAACCCCAAGGGGCGTTACGGGGGTTTAAAGGGCGTTATAGATAATTAATTCCTTCATTAAACTATTAAGTGTACTGTCTTGAAACTTGGTACACAGATTCCTTTCATAGAATAGAGATCCCATACAGTGATTTTTACGAAAATCGACCTCCAAGGGGTGTTGGGTGCTTAAGGGGCGTTATGCATAATTATTTCCATTTTTAAACTATTGGACGTACAGTCTTGAAATTTGGAAAGCGGATTCCTTTCATAGAGTAGAGATCCGCTACAAAATTAGTTTTGTGAAAATCAAATCCCAAGTGGCACTGCAGGGGCCTAAGGGACATTATACATAATTATTTCCATTTTTAAACTATTAGACTTACAGTCTTGAAATTTGGTACACAGATACCTTTTATGGCGTACAGATCCACTAGAAAATGAGTTTTGAGAAAATTGAATCTCAAGTGGCATTGTGGAGAATTAAGGAGCGTTAGAGATAATCCTTTCTGTTTTTAAATTATTTGATGGACAGTCTTGAAAGAAGTTCCTGGAGTAAAGTTCTGCTACAAAATGGGTTTTGTGAAAATCGCCCCCCAAGTGGCGTTGCGGAGAATTAAGGGGCGTTATAGGTTATTATCGCCTTTTTTAAACTATTAGACATAAAATCTTGAAATTGAGTAAGCAGATTCCATTCAATCAGTAGATATCCGCTATATGTTGGGGTTTGTGAAAATCTCTTCCTAAGTGGCGTTGAGGGGGCTTAAGGGGCGTTATAGATAATTATTTTCATTCTTAAACTTTGAGACGTTCAGTCTTAAAATTTGATAAGCAGATTCCTTTCATGGAGTAGAGATCCGCTACAAAGTAGGTTTGGGGAAAATTGACCCCCAAGGGGCACTGAGGTGGATTAAGGGGCATAATAGATAAATATTTCTGTTTTTCAACTATTAGACCCATCTGTGCTTGAAAATTAGAAAATATGTTCCTTTCATGGAATAGAGTTCCTCTAACAAAGAGTTTTGCAAAAACCAACATCCCCCCTCCCAAAAAAAGCGTGGTTGTGAGGGGTTAAGGAGAGTTATGGAAAAATTCCTGTTTTTGAATTTAACCCATTTACTTGAAATTTGTTGAGCAAGTTTCTTAAGTTAAATAGAGTTCCACTTAGGATGGATTTTACGGAAATCAACTCCAGGGGGAAGCGGGGGGAGTTATTGGGGCGTATTGATAGACAAAATTCCCGTTTTCGAACTACAAGGACTGTAATAATAAAATTTGGTTTGCATGTTTCTTTTGTTGATTTGAAATCTGCTAAGAATGTTCTCAACTGGGTTACAGGGCATATTGATGATAAAAATTCCGTTTTTGCTCTATTAGATATAGACTTGAAATTTAGCATGCATGTTTATTTTATGGAGTAGAGATCTATTGAAAATTGCTATGGCGGAAATCCACTTGATTATTGGGTTAAGTGAGCGCAAAAAATCTTTCTACTTCTATTTTAGATATTAATAGAAATTAGAAATTATAATTTCTGTCATTTTTATATCAAGAGGCGAGACTTACTGCTATAAATATATTTTTCAATAGAATCAAATTCTTAATGTTTGTTTTATTAAAAATTTTGTCTTTAAAATAACTTTATTTGGAATTAAATGAAATATCCCAAAATAATTTCACTATACATTTTCTCTTGTAATGAGAGGACTGCCATTACAATACCACTAAATAAAATCCTATAACATTATTTAAGAACATCTAACGTATTACCAATAATGCTTGTTTTTTACCGTAGATAGATAAAATTCTGCAAGTTTTATGGACTAAGCAATTAATGAAATATTTCTTTTTCTTTTAGGGTTGATAGAAGTGCAGCCTTATGCTCTTGGGAAAATGAAACCTAATGTGCTCTTGGGAATGAAACCTAAATGCACTATCTGTCTCTTATATCCAAAATAAGGATTCTGATAAATGTTTGGACTTTAGGTAAGAGAAATGAAATTTATATTTGAAAGATATTGTAGATTTTTTTACATTTTTTGTTATAGCCATTCTTATATCTTTTGCTTATTTATATACTTGAAATTTAATGTTACATTTAAAGCAAAGTTGTTGTTTTTTTATCTCTGAGGATAGTTTTCATATTGTGTGTGGTGTTTTTTATTTAAAATTTAATGTTCTTTAGTGAAATTATATTTAAACCATCAAACAAACAGATGAATTGAATTCATTTGCTGTCTTATGTACAAAGGATTAAATCATAAATTATTTCATTTTCATTATAAGTAAGATCTTTAAAACTAAAGAGATTATAAGTCTTCACCTGAAAGTTTATACCTATTTTTAATTTTAAGAATACTTTTGAATATGTCACAATTATCTGATAAATGTTTAAATATTTAAATTGTACATTAAGAAATTAATAATTATTATTTTATTTTACAGAGATGGAAGAAGTAATTTTTAAGTGTGACAGCTATGAAAACTTCATGCAGTACTATATACAGACAGAAGCCCTTGTCTGACTTCCTGTTGAAAGGTTCCTGTAATTTATTATATTTGAGAAAAACTATGATACTTTTCTAAAATATTCAACAGACGTGTTAAATGTTATCAAAGTTGTGATTACTTTTTGTTAACTACTTCAGTTCATGTAATTAAAACTATTGGCATACGTGAAAATAAAACTTTTAAAAGCTTTCTGTCTTGTAAGTGTATTTTGCTAGTATATGGAAATTTTTAGACCATTTTGTATAAATTGTATGAAATAAACCTCCCAACGTTTGAAGGAATGAAGTATGTATTAAAGCAGCCACACAATAGCTGCTTTATTCTTTCAAAAATCCTTTTTCAGTTGAAATTCTTAATAGTTGTAAGTCATTAACATATAAACAGCTTTCAATTTAATATAGGTTACTGATATTTCAGTACTTTTCACATTTCTGTATATTTTGAAATTGTTAAGACTTTCATAATTTGTAAAAGTAATCTGGTCACAAGAAATGGGAATACTACTGTTATAATCTTTTTCAAAAAAATTGTTCTTTTGAAACACGCAACTCAATATATGCAAGAAAATGAAAAGAAATCCATTACAGATAATAAATAAAGGACCAGCATCTAGTGAACTTAAGAAAAAAATAACTGGAAATATAAATCTAATGGCTCCTTTTCTACTTAAAAATATCAAGAAATGTTGATTAAATATGCATTAACATATTTTGTTAATGAGAAAGAACACATTGAGTGCTAATTAGAGGGATAAATTAACTAATATGAAATATTATGAAACATGTTGAATCAAAAAGACATGTGGAACACAAACATAAAAAGAATTAGATAATAAATCTGAAATATTTTTATAAAAAAAATCTAGCTGAAAGTGTGTATAAGAACTCAAAATGTAGTTGGAACAAATAAATGATTCCTGAAAGGGGTTTCATGGATCTCCATAGTCCATAGTAGTTTCATATTTATTAAGAAAAATTTGAAAGCATTTATACAATGGAAAAATCGCTTGTACTTCCTTCATCGATTAAAAAGACACCAGTTATGCATGGAGAAAAATGTGGTAATTATTTAAAAAGGATACTATTATATCAAGAATGCTTTTTTTCCTTTGTTGAACTTCCACCGTATTACATAATAAAATAAAATCAGTTCTGTTACTGTACAAATTTTTTTTTTTTTTTTTTTTTTTTTTTTTTTTTTTTGCTCTACAACTAGACTAAACTACTGACACTATTAAATAATTAATGTAAGATATATTAGGAGAAAACCTGTATCAGATATTTAATGTTGTAAAAAAATTAGAATGAAAACAAGTGTAACCTTTTCTGCACTCACTTAATCTGTTTATACCATGCTTGTCTAAAGTGCGGCCCAAATGTAAATTATATAAATATTTAAATTTACACATTTTTATTAAAAAAATGAATGTTTGCAATATTTTTCACATATAATCAATTCGTTGACATTTATTTTGTAATAATAATTTAAACTTGAGATTTCAAGGGAAAAATCTCAATTTATTAATATGTTCCAAACAATAACAGCATTTGAAAGAAAGTTGAAATTTTGGCACAATCAAATAAAAGTAAAAGATTTGACACATTTCAGTACTTGGCTGCACATAAACCTGTGAGTTGCACAAAATATGCTGCATTAATTTTTGATTTAATTCAAAAGTTTGAAAGTAGATTTTCAAAAAAAAAAACAGTATTTTAACATATTTTCTACCCCATTTTCTTTTGAATTAAATAAATTACCATCAAATGGAATGCACTGAACTGCAAAGTTACATTCAAGTGAAAGAAAAATTTGGGAATGTTTCTTTACTGGAATTTTATAAAGATTACCTATACCCCACGATAAATATCCTAATTTTTCACAATCATGCTTTATTAATGTCTTAAGCTTTTGGCAGTACCTATATTTGTGAATAATTATTTTCAAAAATTATCCATACAAAAAACGAAGATCATTGACAAATATCTTGAAAATGCATTAAGAATTGCAACCTCGTCTATTGAACCCAATATCGATTTACTTATTCAACAAAAGCGAATTCATCCATCTCATTAATTTGAATTTTTTCAATCTTTATGAAATCCAAACTAAATGAAACGAAACTTTTACAAATTTAAAATAAGTATCTAAACATATCTTAATTCAAATTTTTAATGTAGTTTATTTTAATAAAACTACTTGGAGTTTATTTTTATTTCAATTTGTTGAAAAAATATTGTATGTGTGGATCAGCATTTTTTTTTTTTTTATGCAATGTGGCCCTCAAACGATCATAGTAACCCATGATTTACACTGATGGTGCTGCAGCATTAACAGATAGTTATGAAGATCTAAGAGGAATAGTTAAAGAATATTGCTCTCCTCCCATATAGTTTTCAACCATTGCTTGATACATAAGACAAGCTCTCTTATTTCCAAAGACGTTGATGAATTGCGCAATATTACAGGATGCTGTTATTGGGATTATTTACATTAAAAGCAACATCCTGAACCAGGGATCAGCAAACTTTCAGAGAGAAGAGCCACATACGCATGCATAAGAGGATAAGGAAGCCTCCAGTAGTAATTGTGCTCTAATAAATATTTTTTATAATATTTAAAAATAAAGCCTTGCACAAAGTAACATTTTCCATTCCTTCCAAAACTAACTTTCGAAGATGCTCATATTTTTGTGGATCAATGCAAGAACAACCATTGTTAAAATATCGGTACGAATCTTCTGTAATGAATGCTTAAAATAGTGTAAATAATTTATACCTGTATGTGTAATACATTAGTTTTATTTTCTGTTGTATTTATTTTATGCTAAAATTGTAATGTTCGCAAGCAACGCTGTCCCTTACATTATAATAGAATCGCAACTTGGTGATACAACGAAGTTGGCATCTTTTTTTGCGGGCTGGTGACCCGATTTGGCTATCATATGGATGCTTTTGAAAATTCCTGGAAAAATCTATCAACATCATGATCTATGATACAAGCGGATCTTTCTCGAAAGATCCGTGAATAGGATTTGCTCGATGAAACTGGATTATAGTATTACTTCAGCTGTTGAAGACTTCATTTGCTACAATCGAACGATTGCTTGCAAATAATCTGTCATTACGTATTTGAATTTTTAGACACTGTTAGTTGTATCTAAGCACATTAGAAGATATGAAGACCTTTTGGGATATATTTTGCGAATTTTGCTGCTACATCCTGTACTTTACGGATGTTTTATTTACAATAAATTTCATTGCTCTTATGGAACTGTTTCGCTGTTTAAGGCTGATAGCATGAAATTCACGAACCCCGATCTACGTAAAAATATCTTATGTTGAGAATTAAATTTTTAAGCTTTGTGAAAAAAATTTCGCATCAGTAATATCCCGTTAGAATTTTTTTTTCTGAAATTTCATGTTAACAGTCTAACTTTGATTACTCCTGCATATAAAAGTCATTTCAACTCTTTTCTTAAAACATGACACACACACAAATAACAGAATGTTTTTGTCACTTTTGGGGGCTTATGTGTATTACTTGACCACATTCAAGAGTATGGTCCAGCTCACATGTATGTAAATAATCATAAATGTGCAACCAAATGACATCACTTAGAAAAATATCTTCCCATGGCACATTTCTACCAATAAATTAATATATTGCATTAGAACTAACTCATTTTCTCACTGATTTTCCTTACATTTTGTCAATGGAAAAAAATTTGATTACATAAATCCTGAAGCCAGTCAAATGTTTAATTGCCTGTGCAAATAAAGTAAATCTTCTCAATAGATAACTATAAAGGAGAAAGAGAAGTGAGAAACAATAAATTTAAATATAAGTAATTATTCAATTTCTACACTCTATACTTATTTATCTTTGTGGAATTTTCAATCTTTAACAAAATACATTTTAAAGCGCTCAATTGAGCTGAAATTTAAAATGCATAATTATTTTGGATGACAATACAGTAGTTTAATTATAATCAATAAAAATTAATTGATTAAAACTAATTATTCAAAGAATCACAAATACACAGCCACGTTGACATCATTTTTGGCGACTTGTGTCAAATCATGAAAAAGTTTGTTTCTCGCATTTTAAAGCGGTCGTTTGAGCTACAATTTTCTATACACTATTGTTTTGGGTAAAAATAGATAATTTAATTAAAATTAATTGATTGAAACTAACTATTTAAAGAATTACAGATGCAGCCACGTTGGTTTCATTTTTCGCGACTTGGGCCAAAACTTGAAAAAAAAATTTTCTCACATTTTAAAGCATTCAGTTGAACTGAAATGTAATATACACGATTGTTTTGGACAACAATATACGATACTTTAATGATAATAAAAATTAATTACCACTTAATTAAATTACAGCACATTAAATTAATTACACATATTTATATTAATTGTAACTATTTAATAAAAAGCATAAATATTTATTTTCTTTGTTGATTTAATTAAGAATTTAAAATTTTTTTTTTTTTTTTTTATTTTTTGTTTTTTTTTTAATAGTTCATATAGCTAGAAGTCTGAAGAGTCGCTTGTTGCTCACGAGCCGCGGTTTACCAATTCTTGACCTAACGAAATTATGCGAGAATCGCGCCTTTCGGAAGAAAACCGTCGAAATAACGTGGCTTCCACCATGAGATGGGTTGTGTAGGTGAGACGATATTACCTGAAGTCGGATGACTCTTGCGGTTCAAAATATTGCAACGTATCTTCTATCTGAGAAACGAAATTTATTTATTATTTTGGTATAAATGAAGCATTCATTAGCAGGTCATTTTCATTAATGAAGATTAATTTGAAAAATTTGATTACTTGGTTTCCATTTTCGAAAAATTTAACGATATGAATTTAAGTCTACAGGGAGAGAGCACAACATTTTCGCAGAATTTCACAAAAGTTTTATCTTTTTGCTTACAATGAATCATACTTTGGGTTGGGTGCTATGGAAAAACCTTAATTTAGAAAGGATACTACGAATCAAGAGTTTTGGAAGTAGTGATCACTGGGCCGCAGACCGTTACCGGTCCATAGATCAAATGGTACCGGGCCGCACAAGGAATATTAAATTAGTTCTATTTTTCATTTACTGTGGTGCATTTCTTTGAGGTTTGTATGGCTTTCCATGAAAATCACTTCATATTCAATTTTTGATGAAACTACATTTTATTCTCAAGGCATTTAAATTAAAATTATGAAATCAAAACAATCAACATCAACCCTCAGTAGACAGCGGTAAAATTATCAAACATTGACCAACCCGTAGCAATAAAAAGTCTGGGAAGTACTGGCGTAAGATATTCAATCATTTTAAAAAAGTGATCTGAAGTGCCTAGATCATTTTTATTCAACACCATGTGGCTGTTGAAAGCGTTTTATGATTCAGAAATGTGTTTTCGATTTATGTTAGAAACATAGAAGTTGAAAGAGAAAGCATCGTTATGTAAGGATCAATTTTTACAATTTCTCTTGTGCTGAATTCCACAAGCA
>BMAV01002221.1:228166-282636 GCA_019973955.1 Trichonephila inaurata madagascariensis
TTACAATTTCTCTTGTGCTGAATTCCACAAGCAGGTGTGGTTTAGAAAGAGGAGAAAATAAATAATGAAAAAATGAATGTTTCCTGAGATTTGAATGCTTGTGTGATTCCATGGTAGGTAACAGAAAAGAGATCGATGTATTACTGAAAGTAAGTCTTATAGATCTTTAAAAAAGGGGGAAATCTTTTAACTCAATTGGCTGAAACTGTTTATAGAAGACATTCATAGATTCAAAAAGTGTTCATTAACTGCAAATCAACTAAAATTTTAACGTCCAAGCCAAGATTCGGCTGCCCGTCCGCAGTGTCACCTTTGCAATACGCTCTATAAAAGCAAATCCGACTATAAGCTTCAGAAATAGCTAAAAGTGTTGCTGAGATATCGTAAAAAAGTGTGACTTTAACCACAATTCGAATAGAATTGGAAAAGGATGATTATATCATGGCCGAGTTGCACTCTCTCTTAAGAAGCTATTCATCTCTCGAGTGAGCAGAACTAATAGAATAACCTTTGCCAAAAAACATCTAAATAGGACACATAATTATTTGAAAAATGTAATAGATTCAATTGAAAGTAATTTTTGTATTTTGGCATCACGAAGGACAAAAATATGCCTGCAAAAATTCCTGCACAGATCTTAAGAAAGAGAATCTTTTTTGGACTATCAAACATGGAGAAGATATAATGTATGTGGGTGCATAGGAAGCCTTTGAGTTAGTAATCTGGAATTTATTGAATCAAAATGTACAAAATTGATTACTTGAACTTAGTGAAGTAAAATATCAGGGTAAATGCCGAGAAACTTGCGGTGAGTGATGATTTTTACTTTCAGCAGGACAAAGGTACTGTAACGTCTTGAGTAGGTAACAAATGAAAGATTGAATTTTAAAATAAAAGAAGTATTTATTTGCTTCACAGGTTTCTATATATGAAGTAATAAAGTTCCAGTTATATGCCAAGCCGGTGCAGTCAGTCTCAGTCGCGGGAGTTCAATCTTTTCCCTGAAGGGCGCTCGCTCATCTCTCAATGCCACCGGTGTTCATCGTTTCTCATTTCTTTCCGTTCCTTTCCAATCTCTTTTTTTTTTCAGGGCTCCTCTCAAGTTCCCTCCTCCATCCAGAGCTCTCCTTCCAGTTCTTTAAAAAAAACCTTTTAAGCACCTGGGCGGGTCCACACCACGCCCCTCGTCTCTTTTCATTGGCGGGCCACAACAGTCTGCCCGCGTCCCCGGGCCACATTCGTGTCCCATTTGTGCGACAAACACAAATACATACCCGGTCAGTCTGGAATGTAAAGGTGCCATCATTCTTGTCGAACATCTGGATACACTTGTCTATCACACCACCTGTGTTCTATAATCCCATTCTCTCGACACCGGCTGAGGCGACGGGATTCTTTCAGACAGGCTTCACCTATTGTCAATGGGTTTTCGGCTCTCTTTGGCCATTATGATTGCCAGACTGGGTGTCGGCGTTTGCCCGAGGTCATACAATAAGCAATGACCCCATGGCCACGTGCACTTGTCACTTAACATCTGTTCGGAGCCATAAAACTTAGCATGAATGGAAGGGTGGGGTTCACCCCAATCGAATACGTCACAGTACCAAGCGAATGGCTCACATTGTGAAGCCCCATGGCTGTTCTGCCATGTCCCAAACCAATTCTGTAAGCCATCCTAGTCCCCAGACCTAAGCACAATACAGCATTTGTGGGATATACTCGAGTGGTAATCAAGGAGCACGTATAGCACCGAGAGAAATGCTCAAATCTATCATAGTAAAAAAAAAGATACAAAATAACCTCAGAAGAGACAACTAAGCTTGTTGAATCCATCTCGAATATGTTGAGAGAGTTATAGAAAGAACGGAAACGCTTCTTAAAAAGTATTAAGTTACAATCCATGTTCATAAAGAGTTTTTTTCCCCAGTGTACACAGATTTTGAAACATACGATTTGTGTCGTTCTCAAGTTATAAATATTTGTATTATTTTATGTAATAATAAGGTGATTGCTGCTTATATTATTTGAATTTTCGACCTTTGAGGAATCAAAAAATAGTATCGATTCTGAAAGATTTCATTTATTAGCGAGCTTTGTATGAATATGAAAGATGATCATCTGTACGCAGACTTTCGGAGGTAAGTGTATATGTGTTGTTGTGGCTAATGCCACCTGTCTGACGTAGTAAGATCGAGGCCCACGAAATTCGTCATGTTAAGGGCCTAGTTGTACGCCTGTCGTTGGCAGTAGCCTTGAGCACTATACAGGTGACAATACGATTTAGCTCAGTTCCACCCCAATTTTGAGGGAGAATACCCTGGGGCAGGGTCAAGGATCTCTCATCCTCTTCCACCAACCTCACGAGAGGACTTGCGGCTCAACGGCTGTTTAGAGTATCCCCATGCCACGAAGGCCCTATACATTTACAAACATCCATGTCTTCTCCGGGATTCGAACCCAGGCCCAACGGCATAGCAGTCAGCGTCGCTAACAACCTTACCGGATGGACATCAGTGTATATGTAAGTTGAGGTAAGCATTGGTGCCATTAAAATGAACCAATATTGTAAGATAGCATTGTTGCAAGTAGTTGTTTCACATATTAAGAATGTACTAATTATAAGATCGGGGAGGGGTTGCGGGTACGTAAGGTAATTCCTCAATAAATACAGCTTTGTGGGAAAATTCCAAATATAAACTATTCCTTCAACACGTGTTTACGAACTCGAGATTTATGCCATTATTCACATGAAGATTCTCGAATATGAATGTTTATATCTAATATTATATAAAATATTAATGTTTCAAAACTGATTCATATTTCGTTTGATAACTGTGGAATAGCTATTAACTGTGTGACGGATCTATACGCGTTTTTCCAATTAATCCTCTTGGGAAATCTTTGGGCTATCAATTCGCGTTATTCACAACCAGCCCATAGGAAGAAGATAATCGTGATACTTGAATTAACTTACCAAAAAATAGTTAAGGTTTCCTAGCTTGATAGAGAGAAGATATACTCGAGTCAGATGAGATTGCTACTGAAGGTATAGTATTAGAATTATAGTGATTTGATTCTTATTAGGAGGAAACTTTAAAGTAACGATTGTTCACTAGGAGTGATTTGATATTAGATTAAATGGGACGATAGGTTTGATCCTTCAATTAGGTAAGGATCTAGATTGATAGTCTCCTAATCGTTCGCGTTTTACCATCGTTGTTCCAGTTTCATGGTTAACATTGATACATTCTCTTTCTATTATTAGTTGATTTGTGTCTGTTCTTTGTGTAGTAAATAAATTGATTAGTTGGCTCATGTCGCGAGTGTGTGTTTCTTCCCTCCACACATCTAGGTGCCCGAGAAAGAGGCGCAAGTCTCTCACAACTGCTATTGTTGGTGAGTAATAATGCTAAATAACAAATCGATAATTTTAAGCTTGTCACAATTACACTTGACGAGTCTAGGAATATTCTTCAATGACAGCTCCGGGTGGGCTTTTTTAATTAGTCACTCTTAGGGTAGCGACGCCCCTTTCTAAGCAGTTAACCCTCCCTAGATTGGATCGGCCCGTAGTTCTTGTTCCAGTGGACTCGGCCAAAACGATTTTCTATGTTGAACATTCTTTGTTCATTCTAATAACGTGGTCCGTACATTTAACTATCAACTCTGAAATTATCCAATTGTTCCGTCAGGAATTGGTGCCCCTTGCTTCAACAGAAAGAGCGAATGTTCCACGTCCCAATTTTTAGACCTCTAAAGAGTTTACCAGATTGTCTCCTAAAGTTTGATTTGGATGATTTAATTACCGGAAATTTTGTAACAAAGTGTGTTTTTCTTTTTACGAAGTAGGGTTGTTAGCCCTACACCCAACCCCCGAACCTGGAGAACCGGTCCTTTGATATAATTCCCAAAAGCAGGTCCTCCAGGGTATCCCCGAACTCTGGGTATCCATTTTCGTCACCTTTTGGGACATGCATGAACTATATTGGGAATATTCTTTCACACCCAGTCACCACACTGGTGCTAAAAATGTTAAATGAAAGAAATTTATATATATATATATATTTCTCTTCATTCGCTAAACACCTTTCAGCGTTATCGTTTTATATAATGGATATATAGTTATTTCTTTTTCTTTTCTTGAATTGAATAAGGGCTACAGCATTTATTTTTTTATAAATAGGCTATCAGCGTGAATGTATCATCTCGAGAATCGTGCTTACAGAGATAGATTTTAGCATTTCGTTTTTATGTATAGCTGTTGAAATATATAACTACTTTAGGAGGCTATCGGTAAGTTGGATTTGAGATATATTTAATTTCTTTAAATATTTTGCTTCTCTAGCATTAAGCAATACAGTAAATCCTGCAGATGCTGTAACTGTTCATGCCCTATTCATGTAACTTTTCAATAAACTGTTTCGTTTTGCATTTATCTTTAAAATATACATCTCCTCTAATATATTTGTTTATGTTTTTTCTTTCAATTTCGTTTACGAGTATTCATTAGCATTTCCGGTTCAAGTGTAGTATAGGGGGGGGGGCCCTTGGCGCCGGCCTTTTTTTGGCGACTAAAGGGTCTCACCAAGGTATCTTTTCGGAATTATTTATTATTTATTTTAGAATGAATTCGATATCTCACCATGACATTTAGATAAAAATCGCCAAATCGGAAGAAAAATCGTCAAATCCGAAGTGCCCCCCCTATATACACTTGAATCGCATTTCCAAAGGAAGGAGTTGTAATGTAGCTTTAGTATTAGAAGTCTAAGGAATGCAATTTAAAAATATTTATTCTTACTTTAATTAGTCACAAGTGAATTTTTTTGAGCGATTTAATTTGAACAAAAATAATGAGTTTTATTAAAATAATAAATATGAGGATACTTACGTATTATCGTAACAATTGCCAACCTTCAAGATAACTCGCTAAGTTGGCAACTCAAATTTCACTTGTGTCGCATGCGCTGAATTGGCAGTCATGTACTTCGTTTCATATAACGTCGCCAATAGGTTGCGATAAGGCGTAGGTACCATGAGGGTACTGATGTAATTTAATTTAATCATAATCAGCTATATTATATAACAGAAATAGAAGAAATCGCATAATGAAAGGATTTTCTTTTCTGTTGAAGGACATGAGAATCCCCTCACTTATTCTCTTGCGAAATCTCTTTTCAAAGCCACCAATCACGCACACGCATATACTTTCATCTTACACACATTCTGGACATTCATACTTAGATGTAATGAAATCTGTATTCATACATAATTCAAGCCCCGTTTCTGGTTAAAGTGCAGAATCAAACACTTATTTGGCGACACGGCTCAAGTGTAGTATAGGGAGAGGGGGGGGGCACATCGGATTTAGCGATTTTTCTTCGGATTTGGCGATTTTTATCTAGATGTCATGGTGAGATATCGAATTCATTCTAAAATAAATAATAAGGTAAAATCCTAGCTGGACACACTGCTGTTTTGGCACCATTTTTTTTTTTTTTTTTTTTTTTTTTTTTGCCAAATGGCGCCAAAAACCCGTGTTTCAAAAAATGACGTCATGGATAAAAACGAAGAAAATGGGGGGGTTGACGGTCTTAGGCGCCAAATTTTTGGTGCCAAAAATTTTGTCGCCAAGCAGTGTGCCCAGCTAGGATCCAACCATAAATGGTAAAATTCTGAAAAAAGTACCTTGGCGACCGCTTTTACCCCCCCCCCCAAAAAAAAGGACTGCGCCAAGTGGCCACCCCATACTACACTTTAACCGGCGATGCATCCTTTATCCATTATTTGGAGAGGATTTTTCGCCATCTTGAATCTCTTGCCTTACGCCTTCTGAACGGATTGCAACTTCGAAGGACAACCAACACCTCCTTCAGGAAGTATCGGAACAACACACGAGAGAGTGCCAAAGTTGGCAATTGTTTTAAATCACATCACCAGTGGAAAATTCTGTGTGGGCCCCCGGGGGGGGGGGTTTTTTTTTTAGCCTTTCCCATTAACATAAGAAAATCGATTTCAAAATCATTTGAGCGGAAAGTAAATAAGTATTTCGGTACTTACGTATTATCGCAACTTATTGGTGACATTATGAGAAACGAAGGCCAATGGTTGCAAATTCAGCACGTACGACACATAGGGAATTGGGATTGCCAACTTGGCGAGTTATTAATAGAGTTGGTGATTGTTGCGATAAAATATGTAAGTAACCGTATTTCTTTATGGAGAGATGTGGAGAAACTTTATAAGACTGCCTATTGCAGAAATCTTGTCAAATGGCGCTTTTCCACAGAGATTTGTTGAGAAGAGAGCTTTGAGAGAGATAATCAACTTCTTTTTTTGGTCATAAATAAATTTTTTGGTACTTACGTACTATCGCAACCTATTGGCGACATTATATAAAACAAAGCACATGGATATCAATTCACAGCGTACGACACATAGGAAATCAAGGTTGCTAATTTGACGAATTATTAATAGAGTTGGCGATTGCTGCAATAATACGTAAGTATCAATTTTTTGTTATAAAATTGTTGTATCTATTTGTACTTGCGTCACTGGCGTAGCTAGCTTCGAGAGAGCCCTGTATCACAAAATTCATTGGAGCCCCTCAATGTTTTACATTCATGCATTTTAGAGGCCCTAAAGCTTGGGGGACCCGTATCATTAATACAGCAGTAGCTACATCCCTATATATATATATATATATATATATATATATATATATATATATATATATAACTTACGTACTGTCGCAACAATACCGAAGTTCATGAAAACTTTCCAAGTTTGCTATCCCAATCTCGCATGTGTCGTGCGTGCTCAGTTGCCAACCATGTGGTTAGTTTCATATAATGCCGCCAATACGGTAACGAAAATATATAGGTACCTATCTATTAAATATCAAAAATACTTTTAATAGAATTGTGAAATTTTATCATACTATATGTAGTGTCGTATTTTTGCGTCAACCATTTTCACCAAACTAAAACTATATTGCCAAACAGCGCGTTTGTTATTCCATTTTAAAATCGCTAGGAGAAAGTTGGCCACCGATATTATTAGAGCATGTTGGTTAATTTTCACAATCTACATAATGTGTAAGTACTAGCAATGATACAAATTTTAACTACCATTGCAACATGATTTCTTTCGTTAATTTGTGTGTGTATATACATAATAGAGACCACATAGCATAAAAGTATGAATACGATATTCCCAAAATCCTTATTTTATAAGCATTAAAAATTTTGAAACTCAACAGATGGAAATTACCATAATTACACAATTTTATAAATGGACAATTTCGTTAAAAGAGCTGGGTACTTATACATTAACGTTACCGCAGCAAAAAATTTGTGCCACTCGAATCGTGCCATGATAACAAAACAACAAAAAAAAATTTTTTTTTCTTATTTTAAAAAAAAAAAAAAAAAATTCAGATTCTGGCAGAAAATGGTGCGATTCACGTGGCACGAATTTGGCTGCAGTGGCATTAATACGTAAGTACCCTGATAAGAAAAGGCCTCGACTTGTTTTGAAAATGTGGAGGTAATAGGTTACCAATTAAAATATTCCATTTAGTGCCAATTATATCATTTTTGGCGACTTTATCACCTGCGCTGGCGAAATGGAAAAGTACTTTATTGTATTTTGTCTTCGACTTTGGCGTTACTTTTCCATCCTACAAATGTGATCAGAGATAACTGATAGACACAAAGATACCAGTGTTATATTTTCCTCACTTGGTATGAATCTCCTGAAGACGTTTTTAATTTACAGCGTGTCCTTATCTCTTTTCATATTATTATGTATAACTTTTAATAAGATATGTCATAAGCATTATGGTAATAAAATATTCGAATGTACAATGTGTAGCAAATAAGTAAGTAAATAATACATTCAGACATAAATGTTAAACATTTTCACACACACACATATAACCTTTACATTTTACGATAAGTTTCTTCTTTTCTTTTTACTCTTTTATAGATCTGGATCGCTTTACCCATAAGGAATACAAGACTGTTTAATAAATACGCAATGCTTTCATTTTGAAATATATTGAACAAATAAAAGGAAAGATTTTTGAAACTGGAGAATTTAGTCTATGAAAGAATTTTGTTTTTTATTTTTAGCGTACGAAGTGAGTCATAATTGATATCTCATCACTGAGTTAATCACATTAAAAGGTGAAGAAAAAAAAGATTCCACCGTGTTCATTGGAAGTTTGCTACAAATAAAATGGACCTGCAATTAATGAACAATCAATTTTTACTGGCGTATTTTGATCTTACACCTCCGTCTACAAATTCTGTACGTCAGAATCATCATAATAAATCAAATCTTAGTTACAATTCTAATGATTCTTATCATATACCAAGGAATGAGGAAGGAGGGAAAAATCAAGTTCATTTAGATTTAACTAATAATGATGATAACTTACTGCCTGCTAATAATTCAAGCCATGTTGTAAATGAAACAGAAGAATCAGATGTCATTAGGGATGATAGTTTGCAACCGTTTTGGAATGTTAAAAGTAGCAGCAGTTCTTCAGCTAGTGATGCAGATTTTATGTTATGCTGCTCTGAAGAAATCCTTTCTATCTGTAGTTCATCAAGGTCTCAGTCTCCGTTGATTTTATCTGAAGAATCATTGGATATTGCTTCAAAGGATGTTAAAAACTCCGAATGTGATTTCAGTAGACAAAATTCCGAAAGCAAATTGGTTTCAGATTCAATCATCGGTACAAATATAGATGATCAAATTTCAAGTGAATGCTTAGAAAACATGAAGGAATCCTCCAAGTTGTCGTGTGAAACAAAGGATATGATAATACAGTCAGTTGGTTTTAAAGACGCGATGCTGCATCCATTTTCAAAAAAGGAATGTTTTTCTTTTGATAATAATGCACAAAATTTCGAAGACTTTACTCCAGAATCAGCCATGTTGTTAAACGACTCTTTGAGAATTTCAAATAAATGGTTAGCAAATACCAATGAGCTCTCAGAATTGAAGCGTGAAGAAAAAAACATTTCGGAACAACAATCCTATGATGAAGAAAAGATATTGTGCTCCATCTCGAAGAAGCCTATTGTATCAAACACATCGTCTGACGTTAATGATAATAAATCAACAGCATGTTCTGAAATACCCTATAAAGATACGAATTCTCCCCTGGATAAAAACAGTAAAATACTTCAAAATGTCAAAAAGTACTCTATGACTTCTACACAGAAATCTAAGCAGGAAATGGTTTCTAAAGATTTGTTTTTTGTTGTTTCTGAAAACTTAGATGATTTGAATGCAGAAAAGAGATCATCTAAAAACATGGATCTTTACCTGTGTAAATTGAATGGACAGAGTGTTTTCGAAGATGATTCTTCGGCGTCTGTTTGTCAGCAACAAGCTAAGAGTATTCAAACAAGCAAAGCTGTAGATATTTCGTTTAGTGATATTGAATCACCAAAAAAGTTTTGCTCGGAGTATAAAACGAAAGATAAAGTACTTTGCATTCAAAATGACAAAATAATATCTAAGAATATTTTTAATGATGAACATAAAAACTCGACAGATTTTTTGAAGAAAGGCTATAGCAAACCAGTTTCCTGTGAAATTACTGAAAATAATTTTATTAAAAATATTAAGGAGACGAGCAATTTATTTCAAGAAACAGATGTTCATAGCAAAGAAATCCTCTCAAACAACTTTATTGGAGGATCGAAGTTTATTGAAGGGTCTTTAGTTTCGATTAAGAATCTCAAAGCTGAAACAGGCATTAGGTCCTCACAGATAGATTCTGTTTCTTTCGAACCTGAAGATTTGCTTTTACAGTTTTCCAATAATCCCCAGAATGATAACTTTGGTAATGTAATAGATTCTTTTAATTTTGTTCCGCACAATCATAATATGAAAACGAATAAATGTATAAACTTGACAGTTGATGAATTCAGAAGTGGGGGTGATTCTATGCAAGTTGCGGCATTCCAAAGTACGGCTTTACATTCGTCAGATTCGTGTTCTTTGAAGTTCTCTCCTAATCTAGATTTTATCCGAAGGAGAAAGGAATGGGATTTTGATATGACGTTTCAAATCCAAGAATCAAATTCAGCACTTGAAATGAAAACCGTAAGAAAAAAATTTGCACATGAAGATGACAAAAAATCCACATTACCCATGCCCGAACACAAATGTATAACATTCTCAACAAATACAAAAGAAACTCAACTTTGTAAGGAAAAAGAACATTTTTCTGTATATCAGAAACAAAATAATGACGAGATTGTAATAAATTCCTCCTGCAGATCAGATATAGCTGGAAGTAAATTAAATAATCCAGAATTTGATAATGAAGAATTCGTGTCAGCTTCCGAAGACGATAGCAGTTCTTCCGATGCCTTTTTTGAAACTGAAGAATTTTGCGAAACATTTGATTTAGAATTCAGTAAGAAAAATTCCTGTTCTCAAGATTTACCAGACAATTTACTTTCGAACTTCTCCTATAATTTTATGAATGGGTCTCCTCTAAAAAGTAAAGTTAAAAATCACGTCAAATCACAAGCTACTTCAACTGAAAATAATTCACAATTGCATTCGCTCATAGTAGATGGGCCTGTAATTATCAAATACATGAACGAACAAACGCATCAAGTTGAAAAAATGTTGATATACCCTTTAGATTATTTTGAATCTTTATTTGAAAAAAGTGACATTAAATACATGAGTAAGGAAGAAAAACTTGAGAAACTAATTGAAGAAAGCAAAATGTACATCGGTAAACCTGTTGGTATTATTTCCAATTTAAGAGATGTCTTAAAATCTATTAACAAAAAGTTTAAAGTAAGCCCTCCAAAGAATTCTTTATTCACAGAAGGATTAAAGGAAAGCATCACTAGAGAAGTAAAGCAAACAAATATTGAGAAAAATGGGCTGATTCTTCCTAAACGATGTATACTTCCAATCTGTTCTTTCGATGAAACAGACAAATTGGGCCCAGTCGCTTGTAAAGGGAAAGTTCACTGTTCCACCAGTGACTCAGAATTGTATCCAATTTCTCGTCCACAAAAATACCATCACTGCACAACAAGTACTCCGAAAGAATATACATCAAGTAAAAAGATAAAAATTACCTGCAAAGGTTATACTAAATCTTCCATGAACTCGCTTGTTCCTTGTCTGGGTAATAGTATTGAAACCTTAGATAATAAGATTAAGTATTCAGAAAAACACAAAAATATATTTGCTTCTAGTCACCGAAATAATGTTTTAAAATCCCATATTCCCATTGCCAAAAGAAAACTAGATATTACTCCTTTAAAATCAAATACTTATCATGGAAAAAATACGTCTTTGTTGAAGGATTCTACGCCACCCTTAACATTTTCGTCGAGTTTTGCTATCAAAAAAACTTTAGATAACGTGAATATTTTAAGAGCTTCTGAAAAAAACATTGTTCACATACCACCTGCGAATTTCAAAGGTTCTTCTGTAGTATTATTTAATTCGACTGATGAACAAAAAATAAAAATATCAAGGAAGACTCAAAGTTTCAATATTGTTTCGGAAAGAACTGCTAATCGAAAACACTCCGCGCACACGCACAGCAATCTAAGATATCGCTCTGCAAAAGTCATTTCTTCCGTAGAAATTGAAAAATCCAATTGCTCTAAAAGAAAAGATATAGAGAGTTTTAATGAAAAACAATTACAAAACTCAAACATATTGGCGAAAAAGAAAACTAGTGTTGAAGAAATAATATCTTCGAATTTTAAAATGTTTTTTAGTTTTTACGCTAAGTTAGGTGGTCGTCTTAAATCAGGATCAGTGATTTCCAAGTTGAACAGCAATCACTGGTTGAAGAAAACAGGCGTAATCTATGATGACAAGAGCATGGGAGCTGCTGAGATATCATTTGCCGAAGTAGCAAAGTATGATATTTTTCTTCTAAATATATAATCGGAAATGTATAAAATTTGAATTCACTTTTATTTTAGGTGCTGAATGCTGGTAAATTTTTGAGGAATTTAAAATTACGGAATTATTACAAGATTTTCTAAACTTTAATTTTTCTTATGAATTTTAAAAGAGTCAAATATTTCATTGATTATGAGAATTTATATATACCATAAAATAACACACACCTATACTTTCAAGATGCAACTTTTAATTTTTAGATATATTAGCCATACACCGCGCACCCCCATTTTTACGAAGACTCCTGAAATTTACATGTGCAATGCTGTTATGCTTTGAAATTATTTATTCGAGGTATTATTCCAAGCGCTAGACAAAATAGTATTCTTCTAGAACTACACCCCTTTAAATTCATAAGGAATGCCATTTCTTTTAATTAAACAGTATTTTGATCTATGTAGAAGTCTAATTTTTCTATGCTCATCTTTTTATTTATTTTTATTTTTAAAGCTCTCATTTTTTTACCAGGCGTATGACGCGCACCTTAAAAATAATATTCTCTTAATACTTGTTATTAAAGAAATTCATCCCATCTCTCCTCGTTCCATCGAGATGCGGCAGCCGGTTGAAAGACAGGCTTTGTTGTCATGGAACTGTGACGTCATTTTCTCTTCGCTTTCCAACGAAAGCGAAACAGAAACTAAATCAACTGGGAGAGTGGTTTCCCACTCACCCCTCCACCAGCGTTGCTGTGCTGCACTCAATGTGGACTACTATCTATATCTATTTTTATGTAATTTCAGAAAATTATTCGTTTTTCAGATTATTATGATGAGTGGATAATAGAACTTTCTCTAAGGTTCCCCGTAAATATATATATATATATATATATATATATATATATATATATATAACCGTTACCGTTACCTGTAAATTTCAATCTTATTTTTTGTTTAAAAGGGAGTGTTATACGCCGGAGTTTACGGTACTGGGTATACTATATTATTTCTTATGGTTAAGGCTTACGTAATAAAATTAATTTATATCATTTTTTTATGCTGCGATGAAAAAAGAAAAGAAAAGAAAAAAAAAGAGAAATATTTTTTATGACGCTTGTTAATGTTTAATAATCGTTAAAATGTTCCAATATAAAATTTACTACTATATATTTTTATTTTCTCGATTATGCAATATTCACCGCAGTATCTTAGCGATTGCTTTGAAGAAATAATATCTATATTGAAACACACACAAAAGCTTTTTTTAAAATCTCTTGGTATCGTCATATAAGATGCATCCTCAATATTCTGCCTCGCATTCTCTAATATATCTAATTAATTTGTTCAAATTACAATGCTATTTTAATACTTACACAAATGCTTAAATAATCTATTTATCTATATATATATCCAATATTATATAAAAACGGTGACTGCATCAATACTTCCAAAAATATTTTTTCGTCTATCGCGTATACCAGACTATCCCTCTACCAATCAAAATAATGTCCAATTTTAATTTAAAGTTTAATGGAATATATATATATAGGAAAAAGATCATAATTTTTTTTTAAATTAGTAAACTTTTCATGTAAGAGAAAAAGGAAAAACGCATTCTTCATTAAAATTATACTGATCTTGTATATCAAGTTTACGGAGCATTAAATTTGATTTCAGCTCATTTAGTAATAGTTGGGGATAATTAACACACAAAAAATTGTCCAAATAATTCATAATAAATCCTTTTCTTTTCAATAATAAAGCCTTAATAATTTTGCTCCTAATTTGTAAATCTAATACATATATGAATATCAGAGAATTTTTTCTTTCTATTAAATTCGTCAGTTAATGCATGTATTTTCGATTGGATAAATTACAAGTGATTTCTCTTCTTAAATATATTTAAGTTACTTTTTTTTTTATTTAAAATTATTAGCATTCTTTGAACTTTTACTTATAGTGGAGTTAGTGAATGCATGAATTTAATGTGAATATGTATAGTACTTAACGAACTATATATTATTTTTTCATTTTGAAGGAGAAAGCTAGTGCTGAATATTTACGATTATGTGCAATATTTAATGGTTTTGGCAAGGCAAAGAAATATGTGTTTAGTGGATCTTGTAGAACAGTTGAAGACTGCAGACATTTCAGGAATTAATGAGGTAAAAATGAGTAATAATCACATAGAAAAAATAATAAAATGTATTAACATTTGTAGATTCATGATTATTTTCTAATTTCTTTTACCTACTATGATTGCTTGTTTTAAACCTTAACGTGCAAATACTTTTTAAAGAGCTTGAGATATCGCCTATTTTAAGATTTTGAATCAAAGAACATCTAGTGTATTCCTTCTTGTTTTATTTATGTATGTTTCGTAATAATATACCTAAGAATATTATTATTATAATCGGTAATTACGTATTATCGCAACCTATTGGCGACATTATACGAAACGAAGCACATGGGTGCCAATGGACTAAATTCATGTGACGTCATAGTCACATGATAACTGAACCACGTGTTTTCGGCCAATCAGTTCATAAATATAATGTGACGTCATAATTATATCATAAATATAATCACGCGCTTCCAGCCAATTAGTTCATGTGCTTCACTGTTGCCAACTTTTGCTTTTTGCAAGTTTTTCTTTTAGAAAGTACATATTTGTCAACGATATAACAATGCACATAGTTAAACAAAATGCAATTAATTTAAAAGTATTCGTATAATGTAAGCATTTTTTTTTTAAATTTTGAAAACTGTTTGAAGAATTTTAGCATGTGAACTGTACCCAACCATCAAATTTTAAGCATTATCAAAACTTTAAAAGTTGAACAACTTAGTATGTCAATTTTTAATCAATGGGAAACACGTGATTGCCGTTATTATGTGACTATCATGAATTTAGTCCATTCAGCGTGTACGACACATGCGAAATCAGTTACCAACTTTGTGAGTTATCTTGAATGTTGGCATTGTTGCGATAATATGTAAGTACCTTAAAATCCTTCAAAAAACTGTCAAACAAAAAAAATATCAACCCCTCCGATCTTTTTTTTTTTTTTTTTTTTTTTCAATTTTTCTCGTATCTAAGATAAATATGGATTTTTAGTTATTTTTATTTATTTATTTATTTTGGTAAAAATAATGGTATACGAAAATAAGTTTTACTGCTTATAACATTTCTTCTTTGAATAATATTTTTTACCCTTCTCAATGTTTAGAATAAAGCAAACGGCCTGTGATTAGAAAGGATGTTACTTTTCATGGAACTTAGTAATTGTTTTTAAATTCTGTTAACATAAGTATATAAACGTTAACAAATTCTTAAATTCTCGCAACTAGCGCTTAAAATGTACTGAAACTTTAATTACATTTTTGTAAGTTTTCAAATAAAATGTTACCGTAAAAGCCATGGGCTCATTCCTTTAGTTTTCGTACTAACTCGTCAAAATCCTCCTCTTAATACCTGGTCAACATAATAGGATTAAAGTAGTCTAATAGAGAAAAATAATATTTTAGTTACATATGTTTTATATTTGAGAAACTTTTAAAATTGCTCTGTATTACAATTCATCACTTTCCTAGAGAACATGAATATTACCAAATGTTTCTTCTATTTAAAAAAATCGTCTAGTAAATAGTATCTATTCAAAGGACTGTTATTTTCATTGATCTAAGTATGAATATTTGCTTATAAATTGTGCGTTTAAATTACCAGTTTTTTCAACTTCTTTTTGGTAAAATCTTAGTTGAACTCCTTGATTTTTTGGCGCTGAACGCCCGATTTGGCGCAAAACTTTTGTCGCTGTATCAAGGGGCTCAACTAGGATCCTAACTCTTTTATATGATATAAGAAATTTAGCTTTTTTTAATCGAACTATTCGCTAAGTACTTATATGCCAGGAATGAATATACACTAAGAGCCATCTAGCGGCAAAGGCAACTTTTTCTTCAATTACATAATTGAACAAGGTGGTCTAAAAAAGAAATTGCAGCCGTTCTACGTCGTATGATAGAATAGTTATGTACTGATATGGCTAATGTATTAAACTATTATATTCTATTAACATTTGATAAGAAATTTTTTCTAATGTAACTAAATCAATTTGCATGTATTTTTCGTCCATTCTTATTTAAATACACGACTCGAAGTTTTGAAACTTCGACTGCAATATGTTTTAATTGGAATAGTATACAAATTTTCCCTTTATTTTACTATAAGAACTCAAACACTTTTAAAGTTATTTAATTATTTTCTGTAGAACTTCTTGAACTCATATTTAATACTTATTTTCCTATAAACATATTTTTTTTATGTAGAAAACAACGTACCATGGGGCATCGGATGATACAAACACACTTTATGTGTGTGGCACTTGTTCTAAAACTCCTTTCAAGACAGTAAAACAGGAAAAAGGCATATGTTCTGACATCGAAAAGAAGCCAGACACACCGAAAAAAAGCTCAGCTGCACTTTCATCCTTGATTCCTCGGAAAATCCATTCTAGAAACTGAATATTTTAAAAGAATCATTTTGTATTACTTGAACAGTTTTGTGAAGAATGTATCTATCTATATATTATTTTTTTAGTACTTTTCATAAATAAACTTTTTACGCTCTTTGAGTCAGTTATTTAACCTATTTCGGCCCGTTTTCAAAATGTTTACATATAGTGCATATTGTTAAAATATCTAAAATTTACTTTAATGAAATTGTGAAATTGTCCCCCTAGGGTGCCCTTCTCCTTGATTATCTGCGTGAGCTAAAGGTATAGGGTTAACAAAAGAACTAGACGTATCCATATCCTTAATATGGCTTTATTAAGAACTTAAATGTTTAACAGATTAGATGATAATAATATATGTGAGAGAATCTACGATGTGATAAAACACACAATATAAATAATTCCTAAACAACGTAACTCGGACCACTATTAATATCTAACCCGCCTAATCTCAATTCCAATAATATCACAAGTCCTAATATTAAATAGTCAATCCTACCTTGATCCGATCGCCGATCTAATCATAAGGGAGTTGCGTCTTTACTCGAGTGCAATGGTATGCACCTTGACCTAATGGCTCTATCTTCGGGATCACCTCTGTTGGCTGTCACTTCACAATCGTATCACTCTCTATCATAACATTCCCCACATTGCCCTCTCTCTTACTCAAACCTGATATTTAAAAGCTATCTTATATCATCACGTTTCACTTCTTGGGTTTTGGTTGGAAATGAGTTGCCATTAATCCTGACCCCCAAAGAACCCAAAGGACATGTTAATGAAAAGACGCGTGAGCCCGTCACAAAATTTAACTTTTGTTAGCTCTGTGTTGAATTGTTTTAAGGTCAGTAGATATTGATTTTATATATTGCATATTTTAATATTATCATTAAAGCATTTATTATATTATCAATCTGCGGCTCGAGGAGTGCATGTAGCCCACCGGCCTTTTCTGAGTGGTACAGTCCATTGCAGTAGAAATTGCAGTAGAAATTCACTTATTTAAGAATAATTTACTAAAAATTAAGCGGAAATTTCTTTCAATCAATCAATCAAATCTATCAATTTTGCAATCAATTTACTTTCCTTGGTAGTAGAATGTAAACAAGAGGCTTGTTTATGGATGAAAGGAAATCGAAACTACCCCACAATTCATTAACAGATGCATAAAAATAAATATTTTTTTGTGCGTGTTTGATAGAAAGGTTAATAGAGTATTAAAGTAGAGTAGTAAAAAAGAGTTTTAATATTTTGATTAATTTTGCTTTGTCCAATGTTACTTTGGTCTTATAATGTTTTCGCCCCATTATGCGGCCCGCGTGAAATTCCGGTCATATATATATATGTGCCGGCGGGAAAAAAGATTAAACACCCTTGATTTAAGACCCTCACGTAATGTTGACGATCAAAACTTTAAATCAGTACATTTCAAATGAAAAGTATACCCCAACTTCAATACAAATTAATGAATTAGAAAATATTTATAATAAAAAATATATAAGTACTTATGTACGAGGGTGGTCTGAAAAGTTTCCGACCTGAACGTGAAGATGACGCAGCACTTGTCAATAAAAGCTAGTGAATTTCGTTGTTCATCTGTTGACAGTTACTCACTAAAATTTCAGCCATTTTGGACGCGTAGTTGTTATGTAACAGTCGTTAGAGTGAGTTGAAGTGAGTGTTTTTGTGAAAATGGACGAAATCGAGTATCGAGCTGTCATTAAATATTTGTTTTTGAAAGGCAATATACCTACGCAAATCAAAGATGAGTTGGATTTTGTGTATGGGGACTCTGCACCATCATTTACCACAGTGAAATTTTGGGAAGCTGAATTTAAACGTGGCCGTAAGAGCTTGGGAGACGATGAACGTTCGGGACGTCCAAATACTACAACTACCAACGAAACCATCGCCAAAGTTCACCAAATGGTGCTAGACGACCGCCGAATTAAAGTGAGAGAATAGCAAAGGTTATGACATGTCAAAAGAACGTGTTTGTCACGTATTAATTCAACATTTAGGCATGCGAAAACTGTCCGTGCGTTGGGTGCCGTGTTGGCTCATGTTAGGCCAAAAACGTGTTCGAATGAACATTTCCAACGCTCTGTTGGCGCAGTTTAGGCGCAATAAATCCGAGTTTTGGCGACGATTAATTATCGTAGGTGAAACTTGGATACAACATTATACCCCCGAAACAAAAATACAGTCCAAACAGTGGACTGCAAAGAGGAAACCGGCTAAAAAAAAATGCAAAAACTGTTTGTTTTTTTTTCGACTGGGAAAGTGACGGCGACTGTTTTTTGGGACAGACTGAGTTATTTTATCGATTATCTTCAAAAAGGAAAAACCATTACAGGAGCATACTACGCATCATTTCTTGACAAGCTGAAGGCAGAGCTTGCGGAAAAACAGCCCCATTTGCAGAAAAAGAAAATCATGTTTCACCAAGACAACGCACCGTCTCACACCACATGCCATGACGAAAATCCACGAATTACGGTTTGAACTACTTGACCATCCGCCTTACTCACCAGGCCTAGCCCCAGGAGACTTCTTTTTGTTGCCTCATCTAAAAATTGCGCTCGGAGGACAGAGATTTTCGTCAAATGAAGAGGCAATCAACTTCGTGAACAATAATTTTATAGAGAAAAACGCCGAGTACTATTTGGACGGGTTGGAAACTTTTCAGACCACCCTCGTATTATATTGTCAACCAATTTCGTCAAATCAAAAGACGTGATCAAATGTTACGATATATAGCCAATATAGTGTAAACCATTCCTCCGCACGTTCTAACACAGTAATAATAATGATGACAGTGCATGGTGACTTTTATTGAATAGGCAATGTCTTTTCCTTTGGCGAAATTGATCGGTGGTATAATATGTAAATACCAAAAATTTTACAACTGAAAAACTATTAAAAAAGTAATAATTTTTTTAAGTCAATTCCTACTTCGTTAGAAAAACGTACTGGTGCCATCTATTGCAGCCAGTTGTAACTTCGACAGAAATAACGCACAATAAATTTAAAATTAAAAAAATAAAATTTAAATAATGATTGAAAAAACTCTATATCAACTAACTTAGGTAAAGCGGTGTTTTTACCTAAGAACAGTTTTAAAACATTGTTTTTATTTTCAGTAATTTTAATACAGATAGAGAAAACCGGGGCAAAAGATGACTACGTTAACAATTTTTGTTGTTTATTAATTTATTTTTAAGAATAAAAAGAATTAATTTTACATGAAGTGCTAGAGTATAGTCCTTTGTAGTATTAAATATATTACCATTTAATTTTTCAAATACAAAAAACAAAAGATAACTTTATTTTTTCATAACCTTAACAAATTGTTATCTTGCCCCAGTACTGGGGCAAGATGACATCACTGAATAAAGTTGAACGTATTCTAGCTTTTGAATATGTTACATGGTTTATATATAACAAATGATAACTGTGTTTTTACATCTTACAAAGTATCAAACTAAGTGTAATGCATTGTAATGTAATGATGAAATGTTCAGTTGTGTAGCTATCAATAGTCACAAATAAAAGTGCCATTTTCATAATTGGAACATTCCTTATGCCACCACTCTTGGCATTTACAGCACTGAATCCATTCTTCTGTTGGAGGATCACAATATTTCTCTTCACAAGCAGGACATCTTATAACACCATCCTTTGAAGTTGATGCAACTGGACTGTTTGGCCTGAATTTTATAGACTTAGACCTACAGGAAGTTAGTTAAAGTTTTTTTACTCCCTTTTAATTTCACGGGGTCCTCTTCTCTGTTTTCTTAAAGTTTTCTGTTCTTCCTTCTGCTTTTCCCTTTGTTCTAACATTTCTTTGATGGGTGTCTTATAAGAATGCTTGAGCTCACTTTTTTGCTTTTTCTTTTTTTTTTCTCTCATATTGTGTTGCCTTAGGCAATAGTTTGAAATAAAAAACACTAACAGGCTTCTTTGGTGCATGGAAATCAGCATTTGCCATAAGTTCTGGTTTTTCTGGAGGGTTTATATGTTGGTTTACTACTACCATGTGGTCTGAGGATTACCATTATTAGTCTATATTTTAAACACTACCACCATTGCGGGTGTAGTGGTGACGAGCTCGTCATCTTATCCTGAACTGTCTGTTTAAAAATATTCGTTTTCATTGCCATGAAGGAAGGCGATTAATTGACATTTATTCATGGTAATAGGTAGTAATTAAACTAAGTTACTCATAAATATTAAAGTGAAATCAATTATCTTAGAACGATACCAGTCTTTCAATTACTTTACTGTGTGAAAAAGAGCAGAATCTCGCTGAAAAATAAATGAAGCATTGTTGAGATAAATAGATCCCTCATTTAAGGCAGAAATTTGGGTTGTAGAATGGTGTCAATGTATTTTATGACATTCAGTGTCCCATCGATGATATGAAGGCTACCGAAACCATCTGCTGATATTCATGACTAAGTGATAAAACTATGTGGGTACTTCACAGTTACCTGGATACAGTCAGGAAGAAGTATTTCTGCTTTTTTACGTCTTACATATTTTGGGCTATCTCTACCGAATAACTATATTTTAGATTCGTCCCTCTATATAACTTGTGACCAGTAATCATTTATCCAATTAATATGTTCCATCGCCCCCTGTAGTCCCTTTTAGTGTTGCTTTAAGTTGAGATACGACTTTTTTCGTGGAATTCTACCTTTTAGTCTTACATCTGCTAATCTACTCCTGATTCTTTTTGAACTGACAGAAACACCATCACTCAGATCACTTCTGATGGATGTCTATGAAATTCTTTTATCTCTGAAACATAGTATTTTTGTTCTTCTGTCATTAACGTATGTGGTGCCCCTTTTTTGGCCTTTTCTTGCTTTTTTTTATTAAATATATCTCCTGACATCTTAAACAAAGCTCTCAATCTCCAGATGTGTAGTCCCTAAACTACCCACCTGTTATGTAATTTTAACAAAGGAAATATCACTTTCTCGTCTCACATGTGTCCAATCTACTCTTTTATTTGATGTCATTGCTTTTTGACTAAATATCATTGTTATCCTGGCCATAAAACAGTCCTGACCTCAATCTTATCGAAAACTTGTGTCACCGTTTGAAAACTCTTGTCCGAATGAGGTACCCATGAAATAAAAAGGAACTAATTGATGATACATTGTTGCCTGTCATCATGTAATTACTAAGGAAGAGCTTAAAACTATTTTCAGCTCAATGAAACATCGATGTGAAGCTGTAATAAAGATTAAAGGCAACTTCACTAAGTTCTGATAACTCACTGCTAGCGTCAGTATCTAATGTATATCGACAGCTATTGCAGCATAACTTTTTTTCATTGAAAATACTTGAATTTTGCTTTTTATATTGAATTCAGTATTACATTCCCTTTAAGATGATATAAAATACTTAGCATTTTGTGCAACGAAACATTTTCTATAAGCATACAAACTTAAAAAACCTAACAATTTAAAAAAGTGTCCACAATTTTGGCCACCACTGTATATATATATATCATTTATGTACAGACGAAAATGGTCGACTTAGACTCTTTCACAACTACTGAACATATCTTTACAATACTGCTTTACTTGTATGATCAGAGTAAGATTTACGCAATAAAATATATTTTTGTAGGATATAAAAATATTTATTTTTTAAATTAAGCATTAGTAAAAGACTGGCCAAATGCATTGTGCAGGACTGGTAAAAGCAGGACTTAATAGTATATTCACCAACACATATTTTTCTTATAAATGTTTTCACACATAAACATTTTGATCTAGTTTTTCTTTTGCATTTTCAAAATTGGCAGAACTTCTTACACTATTTTTATTTTAACAAACTGTTTGAATTAATAGCAAGCTGTAGTAAATTTGTTTATCAATGGAATACAATTACTGGTTTACATTTCAATATGGTATGTTACTAATTCTCTTCCTATTTTCACCTTCAGATATGTTTATTTATCAATCCATGGTATTATGATTTCGTCCATCTAGGTTTGAAAATAGTTTTGACTTATGATTAGGGCATTATTTCCCAATTCAGTAACTTTGTAAGCCTTAGTTAAATCAATAAGAATATATAATTTTTTTTAACGAAGTAATTTCTTTTTTTTATTGACTGAGTTTGTATCGGTTAAAGCTTTAAAAAAAGTGGTTGGGTATTGATTATTACCACGAAGAAGAATGAAATAATTGGTATTAAGCTACTTGTTGCTCTCTTGAGGTCTATGAAAAATACACTAATTTGAAAAAGCTTACTACAATTATCTTTTATTTCAGGTTTTTATAATTATTTTGAATTTAATTATTTGTAATTATTACTAATTAGATTTATGTAGGACGTACTATTACATTCCTATTAGTTTCATATTTCTTAGTAATTTTGAGGATTGTTAATATAAAATTCATGTTAATAATAAAAAAAATCAACTCATTAAAAGATGACTTTGATTTTTCATATTGTGCATTAGTTTGGTGAATAAAATATCAGTTCACGAGTCATCTTTGACACAATTGGGATTTGAATTGACGAGATCTTCCTCGACAGTCCTTTGCTAACATCAGAGTGATGTTCATTAAAACAAAATCATGGATTAATAAATTCTTATTATAAAGTTTATAAATATTTTTCTGTTAACGGGTCTAGGATTGTGTGGTGTAAGTGACATGGGTACTTACGTATTATCACAAAAATCGCCAACTCTATTAATAACTCGCCAAGTTTGCTACCATGTGCTTCGTTTCGTATAATGTCGCCAACACATTGCGATAATACATAAGTACCGTGACATGTTGACATGTGTGTTGGTGTAAAATGCATAACCAAAGCTAATTTTTCTAGTTTATTCGCATCGATGTCTTTAAATGGATACTGGGAATTGAAATTTATGTTTCTTTCCCTTTAAAATTTATAACTTTCTTTTATGTTTTGATTAATTTTTTTTTTGGCACTTACGCATTATCGTGTTCCAACGTTCAAAATAACTTGCCAAGTTGGCACCCCCGATTTCGCATGTGTCGCAAGCGTTGAATTGGCAACCATGTGCTTCCTCTCATGTTAAATTGCCAATAGGTTGCGATAATACGTAAGTACTATTTTTTTTAGAAAAATAATTTTGCCAATTTCTTATTATCTCATTCTAATATTAACATAGGTAGACACAACTAAATAATAAAATTAAAGAAGGCTCTCTTATACAAGACCCACATAAACACACAATATAGACTGCATTCTATTGTTCTTTTGTCGATCTCCTGACTTCATCAGGGTTTATCAGATTTTCTTTTTTTGCTGTAATACTTGAAAATCAGAATATAAATATCCTGAGTTTCAAACTGTTGGATGCTAACATTTCACAGAAAATGTTTTCTATCAATTTGTTAATTTTATTAGAGGAAATAAGATTGCTGGGTGCTTGTGGGATTGTACAAAAGACCCCAATAGAAGACCTGAGGGCTTGTCTTAGAAACCTTGCTTGGTACTGCTTGTAGATACTAAGAAACCAATGACGGTAACATGTAGAAAACATGATTCCCTCATGGTGTTGCAATGAATCTATCTTATGGAATAACATCGTCAATGTTGGTGTTGGCGACAACTTGGAAAAGTAGTCACTAGTCTATGGTTCCTATAACCGAATCTTACCTCCGAATCATCAGCGTATATGTATGCCCGGAATTTTCCTGGCCGTTGTCACCAAAGTAGAGATATGATATATGCGCTGGTTTTTTGTTGCCAAAAATGCATATACCTACATTTGAACAAAATCTTGCCAAACTAAATAAATTGCCAATATCGCATCTGTGTCGCGTCCCGTTAACAGAAAAGTACCAATTTATTTGTAAGAATAATAGGTACTTACGTATTATCGCAACAATCGCAAACTTTCACGATAATTTGCCAAGTTGGCAACCTCAATTTCGCATGTGTAGTATGCACTGAAATGGCAATCACGTACTTCGTTTCATACAATGTCGTCAATAGGTTGCGATAATACGTAAGAACCGAATAAGATTGCTTCTCTTAGCGAATTTTGTAATAACTTTTTCATTGTAGAGTTAGTCTGATTTTGATTATTAGCTATAATATTCTTTTTTTCTATTCTCTATGATGAACTGGAATATTAAATGATAATGTGAATGAAAAGGAGTTCATAACGTTTGCTTTTAAATACAGCTTCTTGCAGCTATAACATTTCCAAAACACCATAAAGGTATGTACTGTTTTTTAATTATTTTTATTTGTGCTACTAAGTATTTACGTATTAAAAATGATAAATCATTATGGTGCAAAAATACTTCTCTAAAACAATTTAAATAAAGTGTTTAGAATAATTGTGTGTACTTACGGACGTACGCACTATCTATCGCAAAAACACCAACGCTTAAAATAATTCGCCAAGTTGGCACCCCCGATTTCGTATGTGTCGTAATCGCTAAATTGGCAATCATGTACTTTGTGATATGGTCGCTCTTTAATGACCATATCTTTGATTGTCAGCGTGAATTAAAGGTGTGGGATTCTCAAAATGAATAGACATTTTAAAATTCTTAATATGACTTTATTAAGGATATAACTTAAACCACTAATAATTTAGATAAATTTATATAAGTGAAAATGTAATGAACTAAACACACAGCGATAGGTAAACCGAATTGTGTAATTTAGACCACTTTATCTAAATAATTATATTATCCCCCTATTCTGAATTCTGATAATATTACGTCCTAATATCAAATAATCAGTCCTACCTTAATCCAAACTAAGATTCTATCACGGTACGGAAACGTCTGGGCGCGCGTGCAATGGTATGCACCTTGTATCAATGGCTGAATATCCCGGTAACTTTATGATAGGCTGTCAATTCACACTCGTATCTCTTCCAAACATAACTTTCCTTAAATTGCCATCCTGCTTACTGAAACTTCTGTTCTTTTAAAAGCTATCTTATTTGCATTTCATACTTGCATTTCGCTTCTTGGATATTGGTTGGAAAAGAGTTGCCATTAATCTTGGCCGTCAAAGAACCCAGAGGTTATGTTACAGAAAAGACGCGTGAGCCCGTCACAACTTCGTTTCATATAATATCGCCAATACAGTTACTGTATTACGTAAGTACTTAATTGTGACTTGAAGGCTTTTCCATTTTCATTTATTTTCACATTCGTTACCGAAAAATTAATTTGTCTTTAATTTCCTTTAAATTTTCTTTTGTTATTTTATTGTTAAATGTACCTAGTGCAAGAAAATCAATTATTTTCAGATTTTATTCTGAAAAATATACGTTTTTAAGGCATCTGAATATTATAGAAATAAGTTAAAAACTGTACTTCTCGGTATTAGGGTTGTGGGTTGGAGTTTGTGCTTTTCAAATTGTCGTTTACATGAACGTTAGGGAAATTATTCGATAAGATTCACTTATGACAAAAACAATGGTGAAAAAGAATTTGGCATCTTTTTAAGCGTGTTTTGCTTCGTGATTCCTGTCACCGATAAGTAACAAAAAAAAAAACAAAAAAAATGGTTGTGATAAAATTGCTTTTTCGTGAGTTTTACAGATATTTTATTTTTCTGGGATAGTAAAAAAAATATCTTTGCCCAAATATGCAGTTTTAAAATTAGAAGTAATTGTTCTCCTAATACTATCAATATATTGTCAAATTATTTCATAGCTTTTATAAAGTAATTACCTTAAAAGAAAATTTAACGCCACCCATCCGGTATAGTGATTAGTGACGCTGACTGCGGTGCCGTAGGGCTGGGTTCGAATTCCAGAGAAGGCATGGATGTTTGTAAATGTATAGTGCCTTCGCAGCATAGGGGTACTCTAAATAGCTGTCCAGCCGCAAGCCCTCTCTTGAGTTTGGTGGAAGCCCCTGGTTACCCCCAGAGTGTTCTCCCTCAAAATTGGGGTAGAACTGACCAAAATCATGCTGTGACCTGCATGGTGCTCAAAGCTAAGGCTAACGACAAGCGTAAAAATCTAGCCCTTAGCCGCGATGAATTTCGTGGACCTTTATCTGATGTTACTGTCGATCAAGTGGCATAAGCAACAACAAAGGAAATTTATAGTGGAAATGTTACTACCAAAAGAATAAATTCATATAGTTTAAATTCGATTGTATACTTATTATAAGCGACTCTATTCTCTTACATTTAATATTAAGCTATTTATACGTTTTTTCCCTCAGACATCTCTGATCGCATTTCTTTGGAGATAAATTACACATCTTTAATGCATGTTACTCGTATTTACTTACTTTTTATTTTCAACTTGTTCTTACTTTTATTGTATGGTTGTGAAATTATGGTACTTTTCCATTTCGGGAGACCGTTGGCGACGGTTAAATTTTTTTTTCCTGCCAAGTTAAATACCAAATACAAAATAAGGTAATAATCTCAATTACAGATTGAATTCGCAAATTATTATTTTATTGAGGAGGCATTAAATTTTTAATTGTTTCCAATATTGAAGAAAAAAGGTTAGTTTTTTTTTATTTTACTGTACTTTTACGACTTCCGAAACGGAAAAGTACTGATATTATGGTACTTTCCCAATTAACCGGCTCAAATCTCGCGAAGCTGACTTAATAGTTACAACAGATTCTACCTCTGTTCTGACCAAATCCTAAATTTTCATTGAATTTTCAGCTATTTTTGTTTTATTAGGAAAAAGATGTAAGAAAAGGCCGCGACTTGTTTTGAAAATGGAGTGACAAAAGTTTACAAGCGGAAATATTCCGTTTGGTGTCGATTGCATCATTTTTGTTGATTTTGCCGCCTGATTGATCGCCTGCGCAAGCGAAATGAAGTTCCGAAATTATTTATTCTAAAATCTTCTATTCTTTTGACACTTTTTAAAAGACAAGGTTTTTAAAGTTGAATTACTTAAATTTTACTGCCGAAGAGTATAAAATAGTAAATATTTATTGGTTTTAAAATTGATTCTGCTCACAATTCCAGGAGGAATGCAAACATAATTTCAGACGGCTATAACCAGTTTCCGAAAAAATGTGACCAGAAACAAAAATGTTTTGGTATTTACGTATTATACCGCCGATTAATTTCTTTCAATCAAAAGATGTCGCCAAATGCCACTATTTACAGCCAATAGAAGAAATCGCTCCCCTGCATTTTCAAATACACTAATAATAAAGATGGCAGCATTTGGTGACATTTTTTCAATTTTGGTGACGTCTTTTGATTTGATGAAATTGGTCGACGGTATAATACTTACCCGTTATTCTTCTATCGGGTGTTTCTTAAAAAAAATCATATGATAATGGTTGATTATAATTTTTAATGTTTTCTTTCTTTTTCTTGAATTTTCATTCCACTATAGTTAAAATATCTTAAGTTAAAATTTCTGTAAATTCGTTATTCATAATCATAATTGTCAGATTTCAAACTTCAGGACTATTGAAACTAAACAAGTTTTTAAATAAATATTAATACCTCTATTTGGTTGATTGTCAAATATGCATAAAATATTACAGAGCTAAAATATGAACGAAATATCTTGTTTTTGTATCTAACATTAATAAGAGCAATTGAGAACAGTGGAAAATTCTAATCTTTAACTTTTATTTTGAATGCCTCAAAAATAAAAACCAAATATTGAAAAATGGTTAAAAACTTTATTACTCATAAATAAGTAATTGAATGGACTTAAATAATTTAATTTTGGTAGTTTTTTGTGTTGCATTAAGTGATTTTGTCTAATATTTTATTATTTTTCTAACTTTCATGATCATTAAGTTAAATAAGGGCTTCATCTACGAGTTTTTTCTTGAGGATATTTCTCTTTTATGAATGACATCTTACAGAAGTCTGACAACTCAAATTTTATTACTTAGGCTTTAGTAATTGAAGTGATTAATTTTATTAATGGCTCGTTTATTTTTTAAACAGAAATAAAGGAAATAATTAAAGAATTAAACATTTCAAAAAACAGTTGAAAAAAAAAATCATCATGGATGTGCAATCGAATACATTTCCAATTACATTTACGGATAAAAGAAGCATGGATGAAAACGATAACAACTATTTTGGCATATATTCTAAAGTCGTTTCAAAAAGTAAATAAATTAACTTTTCATATATTTCTCTCTTTTCTTCTTTTTGCTTAATGAAGATAATATAAAATTATGTGAGTTTTTAACTTCGTTCTTTTTTCTTATCTCATGCAGTATATGAAATTGGTCGTCAATTATCAACAAAGCAAGAAGATTCAAGGGATTCTTTTTCTACAGATATATGGAAAATTGCACCAGAAAATTTATTTGACATGGAATCCGAAAGTGATGCGGATAAAGTAACAACAGACAAGAAAGATTTTTTAGAACAGCGCCAAAATTTGATCTCCACTTCCAATTTGAATGCCATTCCTTGTGATATTTCGAATCCTTTAGTTTCGTTGCTTCCTAAGCTAGAATTTCAAGACGATATTTGGTCTTCGCTTTATAGTTCAGATGATAACATCAGTGAAAGTAGCGTTCTGAAACCCTCTGACCGATCTAGAACTATGGTCGATTCTGCTGCTCAATTATCTTCCTTTTGTCACAAAACAACTCACCAGCCTTCAGATGATTCGTGGAAATTCGAATCTTACGAAAATAGGAACAAATTGATACCTCTGTTCTCGACATCTTACAGTCATTTTAAAAGTCAATTTAAAGATCAATGGCCATATATTATAGATTCCAACTCTTGTTCAATCCCTTGTAATAATAGCAAGAATGCTGTAGACTGTAATTTTATTCGTTCTCAATCGAGTTTTCATTTACGCGATTCATATCTTAAATCATTAGCCCACTCACGGACTTCGATGAAAGACGCATCAAAAACCTTATCCAGTAAAAGCGAAACTGATTTAAGCAATTTATACCATCAATATCTTTCCACTCCAGATGGTCAAAATAAATTTTTATTCTTGGCCAATGGTTGTGAAAATGCTCGATGTTCATCTATTGCTAAACTGCAAAAAAACAATAATCCCTGTTCGTGTATAGGTATCAATAGAATATCAGTGCACCACAAAGCTTTCAAAAATAAGTGGAATTCAGATTCTCTAAGGGACGAAGTAAATACACAAAATGGAAGAAAAATAAAGGACACAAAAATTCCGAATCAAATGAAAGCAACCTACTTAAGAAAACTCTCCATGTCCAGTATTGCTGATAAGAAATGTTTTTTGAGAGAAACAAAATCAACAAGGAGAAAAAGCAAGTCTCATTGTGAATTTTCAAATCTTAAAGCTATACCCGAAATTAAATTGTTATCTGATAAGCAGCTTAAAAATCTAGAATCAAATTTTGATTTTGCTGATATTTGCGAAAATTTGATTTTAAAGGACATTTGCTTAGAATTTCCAGACAATAACTTAAATAGACTTCAATTCGATGAACCTACTCTTTTGAATTTTACGAAAGATATCTCTGGCAAGTCACGGAAAATTCTTATATGCACCAAGGATGTCCTTGAAGATGTCCGAGCTGAGGGATACACAGACGATGAAGTCATAAGGAGATTATTGGAAAGAAGCAAGACTTACACAGGAAAACCAGTTCATATATTTTTTGAACCAAGAAAAGCAGACGATTCGCCTTCATCTACGGATTCAAAAGCAAAAGACTTTATACCACTACATCCTTCACGAGGAAATCATAATTTACTAAACAACAAAATAAATGAAGAAATAGAAGAAAAATACTTTAATAATGTTCATCAAACCGAAACTCGATATAAGGAAAACCGCAACGAAGAAAACGTTGTGGATAATTCGAATTATACATCAAGTAAAGTAAAGAACAGGAACTCATCATCAGGAGGCAAAAATTCCTACAACAAACAGAATAATCGATTGAAAATATCTTGTTATGAAGTCAGCACTCACACTTCAGAAAATTCGGGAAAAAAGAAGTTGATCATTAGATTCTGTCGAAGAAAAAAGTCCCGAACTGCTTCGAAACGTATAAATGTAAAACAAATAGCATCGTCAGTTTTTAAGAATTTTTTTCACTTCTATTCCTTACTCGGAGGGCATTTGTATTCAGGATCAGTAATAACAAAATCGAACAGCAATCAATGGTTGAAAGAAGCAGGTGTTGCTACCGATGCTCGTAGTCAAGAAATTGCAAATGAATTGTTTAAAGCTATAGCTGGGTAAGTATTTCAGTTCTTACAATTTTATTTGTGCATTATACGCAGTCACTTCTTTTTGATGAAGCTTATTGTTCATCACTCTGTAGTTTTTAACAAATATATTTAACATCCTTCCTTTCACAGTACTTGTACACGGATATAAGCAAATAAGCACTTAAATGATTCATAACAAGCGAGATGGTTTACTCTATTTGATTTACAATCTCTGACAATAAAGTTCGGTGAATAGTCCTGTAACATTAACGTAGATGAAATATTTATGAAAGTTACCTTACTGTCCTACGAAATAGTCACCTCCTATAACTATGCACCGCTGAGATCTGCTATACATGTCCTGGAAACTTTGCAAGAAGTCTTCTTTTAGACTGGAGTTCAAAAGCCTCGTCACGTTTTGTTGGATGTCAGGAATATCGTCAAATCTCTTTCCTTTCAAAGCGAGTTTAACTCGGGGGAATAGGAAGAAGTCTGGTGGATTAAGATCTGGCGAGTATGGTGGATGTTTACTTTGCACTACTTTTTTTTTTGCCAGGAACTGTTTGACGATATTAACTGCGTGAGGGCGAGCGTTGTCGTGAACAAAAAGCCATAAACCTTGTGCGTACTGGGGTCGTACCCTGCGTAGACGTTTCATGAAAGGATCAAAATTTCAATGTACTTTGCAGCATTCAGCATCGTTCTCTCGGGGAGAAATTCCTTGTGGATAATGCCTTGGCTATCAGAAAAGGTGACAAGTATCGTCTCTGTCCTGTTTCCGACGAGGTGATGTAAGATAATGCCATTCCACGTTTTGCTGTTTCTTTTCAGGGATCTGAGGCACCAGGTTTTCATCCTCAGTGAAAATACAGTTCAAGAATCTTGCTTGATCTTCATAAACACGTACCAGCATCGCATAAATTTCTTTCGGTGTCTTGCCAAGCTTAAAGCAAAACTTTAAATTTATCTTTTGTTCGTTTATTTTCCTGTTTTCAGTTAAGAACCAACGCACTAAACAAGCACTTTTTTAAAACAAGTCTTACACAGAACACAAACGACGCTCAGCTAAACAATAGTGTGGAAAGATGGTCTACACCTGCCTTTACGCATGTGCAGCGTTTTGTTTAAACAGTATTGCCAGATCGCCCATTCTGACTTCATTCACCGAACTTTATTTCCAGAGATTGTATAATGTGAACATCCAGTAATTCCTTAAGATTATTTTTTGTCCCCAAGAGACACTCGTCTTATCGTTTTAAATTTACGAAATAGTAGATATTCATAGGGAATATGATGAATCCAATGGTTATAATAAGTCTTTTCTAAACACTATATCATTAGGCATGCAACTAGTTTTTGATGGGATTTATTTTTTTAAACTCTTTTGAGCAAACATGCTTTTAAAAACATTTATAAAATTATCATCGTGAATATTTAAATCTTGTGTACTACAATACTTATTTTTAATTTTTTTAAATATATAAAACAATAGTTTTGCTTATTGTAGGATTTTTTATAATCTCCTTATAAAACTATTTTTTCTTCATAAATACATTTTATTTCCTTATATAAGAAATTTTTATTCACTCTTTTTTCACAAAAAGCACCTCCGTTTCAAAATGGCACAAGATCGTTTTAATCTTTTGAGAAACCTATTTTTGATAAAAATTTCCTTCAATAAGCATTTAAGAAAACAATAGGAAAAATACGCCAAATTAAAGTTAATCTTAAGTAGCTTAGAGAAGAACAATATATTACTACTTACAAAGATAACGGCCTTTGTTTTTTTCTTTATAGCAAAATTTAGAACAGCGAGTCCTTATCTTTGAGACTCGTTGCACTATATTATGATATTTCATTGCCATTTGAAACAACTAATCATTCAGATTATCAATTTTGTTAAATTAAGTGAAACATCTTGCATAAAAAGCGAAGTTAGCTCTTCAATATGAAATGTAGAGCGGATAGATTTAGATTAAATCATATGAAAAAACAAAAGAACATTTGAAGCAGAAGTAATAGTTATATCACTGCAGGAATTCTGGATAGTTTCGACAGATTAAAGCGACAAAAATAAACAAAGATAATAAATAATTTTGATTCATTCTTACTCCTTAATATACTGGGTGTCCGAAAAGTACGGCTACACTTTCAAATATTAATTAAAATAAACAAGCAAAGATATTCACTGCACGGTTTTTTTATGTTTCATAAAAAAAATAATGTTTTCTTACAATGTTTTATTGTACGATTGCTATGTGCGCTGTAACGTCGTCAGTAGTTAGTGCACAAGAAAATTTGTTACAGCCATACTTTAATATATATATATATATTTAAATAGTATTTAATAGCTTCAAAAATATTCATTAAATAGGCCAAGGCCGGGCGGACAGTCTTTTTCACTCGAGGTCAATCCTTATTCCGCAAGGCACTCGACAATCCCTTGCTTTTCCGGGCTCCTCTCTAGTTTTCTCCATGGTTCTCTGTTTCCATTCAGGGCTCCGTCCGTCTCACTCCAGGGCTCTATCTCCAAGCTTCTTCCTCTCTCCATTCCAAGTCGCTTCAGGTTTCTTTCTCCTAAGTTTTCTTTCCGTCCGTTTCCCCTTTCTTCTCAAAATTCACCCCTTTTAAACACCAGGGGCGGGTCCACCACACGCCCCTCGTTTTCCTCATTGGCAGGTCAAAAAAGAAAAAGGTCTGCCCTCGTCTTCCTCATTGGCAGGTCAAAGAAAAGGTCTGCCCTCGGCCCCGGGCCACTTTCGTCTCCCATTTTCGTGGCAAACACAAACACATTCCTCGTCCGTCTGGAATCCAAGGGCGCCATAATTCTCATCTATTCATCTCACACCTGGGCCTCACAGCCCCACTCTCTATGCACCGACGTGCATACAGGCCTCGCCTATTCAAGACTTTCATACAGGAATGCCTATTGTCACCGGCATTCTTTAGCCATTGTAAATTCCAGACCAGATGTCCGCGCTTGACCGAGGCCAGACAACAAACAATGACCCCATGGCCACCTGCACTTGTCACCCAACATCTGTTTGGGGATGAATGGATAGGGTGACTTCAGATGAATTGACAGGGTGGGGTTCACCCCAATCGAAGACGTCACAGCGCACTAATAGTTATGCGCTACACATCGAGTCTATACGAGAGATTTCTAGCACCGTTCTCTATGAGGCATTGCAACATCAAAAATCTAAATAACCGCTGTAATTCGACATTTATGTTTCTCCATCGAACGAATTGCAGATTGGTAAACAATTTCACGTATATCTACAAGAAGAAGTTCAAAGGTGCTATGTCTAGAGATCTGAGCGGCCACGCATTTGACTTCCTCTTTCCATCCATCGCCCGGAGAATTTTTCCTCACTTCCACACTCCTGTGTGGTGGCGTCCCATTTAAGATGGACATATGTTGCAGATTTAAATTTGATAAACTCTTGTACATCTTTCTCTTGTTCTTGTGGAAAAGCCATTTTGAAACAAGAATGCTGTAAAGCGGGATGTTGCGCCAGTCAGTTTGCATTTCATTAAACAAAAACTTTAATCTTTTCTTTATAAAATGTAAAAAAAACAACAACAAAAAAAACCCCACCCGTAAGTGAAAATTATTTTTGTGTTCATTTTTAATTCATTTTTGGAAGTGTAGTAATACTTTTCCGGACACACTATATACAGCTACACAAATTTAACACGCTATATTAATCTTAATTGCATAATTTCTCCTTGACAATTGTTCACTACACATAACTGTGATCAAGATATATGGAAATATTCCTTTGCAAAGTTGTTTTATGCAGCAAAATAAATGAAATAAAGCCAAGGTCTTTATTCTGTAACTATCTTATCAGTGATTCAGGAAACTGTACAGAAAAACTGAGCACGGAAGAAATAGGGGTGTTTGGGGGGGATGTAACAGTTTTGAAATTTAAGAAAAAATATGAAATGCATTTATTTTCTTTGGTTCAGCATTTTTATGCATTGTCTTTCCTTTTTTTTTTTTCAGGGCGAAAATAGTACTCAATATTTTCGATTATATGCAATTTCTCATCGTATTCGCGCGACAACAGAAAATAGCAACAATGGATTTAGTGAAACAACTAACGGTTTGCAAACTTCCAGGAGTGATAAATAAAGATGTAGGTATTTTTTTACTTCTGGTGATATAAATTTTAAATATATATATATACTAGCCGTTACCCACCAGTTTCACTGGGTATTTCACGACGTTGTATAAATATAAACTGTGTTTACATATATATAAATTATTGATATCTAGCATTAAGAATTCTATTGTATTGAAAAATATATTTATAGCTGTAACTCTCTCTCTCTCTCGCCTCTTGATATAAAAAGGACAGAAATTATAATTTCTAATTTCTATTAATATCTAAAATAGTAGTAGAAAGATTTTTTGCGCTCACTTAACCCAATAATCAAGGGGATTATATATATATTTGTGTGAGAACTCTTTTTGAATTTTTTCCTTTCTCAGTTATTGCTGATTATAAAAAATATAAATCATAGCATAATTCAAATTCTATAACAATGAAAAATTTTAAAAGGCTTAAAAGAAGTTTTTTTTTTATCAAATGTAAAGAAGTTTTTAAATTTCTATACTACTACATTTTCTTGTGGCAAATGCAATGGAAGAATACAATGACACAGAATTTAGAAGTGATTTAAATATATCATGAGTACCCAAACTGTATGATTGTTAAAAGTTATTTGAATGGTTTGAGTGAATCAATACAAAATTATATTACCTCAAAGTTTACTTATGTGTGATTTTGGATGTAATCAGTTCTCTTTCTAATCTCGAACTATTTAGTATTTCACTTACAGCCAATGATTAGTTTTTATTCCACTCCTGTTTATAGCATACGAAAATTATATAATCATATGTTTATATATTTCTCTTGCATTTTATTTTTCACAAGTAAAATGCTTTTTAAATACATATTTATTTGAATCTAAGCCTCTGTCGATTCTAAGCCACACCCCAATTTCTCCTCGTTTTTTGAGAAACATTAAAAATTGGATAAAGGGTGATATCCAATACTTAAAGCTGTTTTCGGCAAAAACAAGAGCATGAACTAAATACGGAGCACATTTTCAGACAGAAAAAAATGCCTCAATTTTCATGAAAATTTGCAACATTATAACTTATACATCTGTTAACACAATATAGCGTTTTTAAAATTTCAGAATATTTCTTGAGTGTTATTTTTTTCATTTTAACACGTGAAAAGACAGCTCATTTAACATTACGATATAGGAGAAAAAACGCGAAATACGCTTTACGAAAAAAAAAATCAACTCGGTTAAAAATGGGAAGTATGATAAAAAATGCTGCTCTCTAAATTATAGTGAAGCCAGAACATCATATTAATTTTTCATATCTTTTATATCTGAAAAAAATGTACTTAATTCGGCTCCTATTCCTTAACATTAACCGAAGACAGCCTTAAGAAATTTTAAAAAATTAATGAGAAGTGAATAATTAATTATTTTTTACCCGTATTAAAAACTTTTAAATTCATACGCTAGCCTGTAATTGCTCTAACCGTCAAGTGAAAATCATATCACATTGCTTACGCCGCCGACCTATATGTTTCATATGCAGTGGCGTAACGGTGAATATCAGGGCCCCCTTGCAAAGTCAGGTTTGGGGCCCCAAGCCATATGTTACAAAGAATCACAACTAGGCGCCAGTCAGACTTTTGGCCCCCTAGAATCCAGGCCTCCCCTCAATGAGGGGGTCGCGGGGTTGTGCGTTACGCCACTGTTCATATGTATCAAGTGGCCGCGGTAGCCGAGTGGTATAGGTATCGGACCGTGACTTGCCTTGTCACGAGTTCGAGCCCAGTACCACTAAAGACCCGCCTTGTAGGTCAGCGATGCACGTTAAATCTGTCGAGAGCTGAAACGTCCTCCCGTTGGTGTGGTGTGGTATTTAGGAGAGGGGGTGCCAGCTCAGGTGTCGTCCACGTCACTTGACCATGGTTCAAAATTACGTGGTCCGTCGCCAAAAGCCCTCGTGTTGCTGAAAAGTGCGACGTTAATATTCTCAATCAATCATATGTATCAAATTTTCTGGCCGCTGATTTTTTCCCCGTTTTCATCTGTATATTAAATCGCCTTCCTTTTCATAATGAACTTATAGCGTCATAGTGAACTCGTCTTGATGCCGTTACCGACATCTGGGATGTTAAGGTGATTAAAAGAAAGCGTATAAAAAAAATCCTAAATACGAGCAGGCAGCGAAATTCGGGATAAACTGAATATTGAAGATAAACTGCGGATTGTGATGAGTCATCGATGCAAGTGGCCAGAATTTTCACACATTTTTCATTTGAAAGCGGCCGAAACTGAATTTCTCCTTCAAACGAATTTTTTCCCTTCGATTCTAAGCCGCACCCAATTTTCAGCACTATTAACGATGAAAAAATAGTGCAGCTTAGGTTTGAATATATATTTAAATGTAATGTTGTTTAGTCTTTTCTTTTTTGTTCATGCTCATAATGCAATAATCAGGTCACAGTAATTAAATATGAGAAAAATTTATTTTATAATTTGCGCGTCAACTTTCTAAATTTCTTGCATCTTTGGACATTATTTAGACCTACAGCAAAGAAAACGGGGCCATGGTGGCCTAGTGGTCATGGTCACGAACTTGTGGTTGGCGTTGTTGAGTCGCGGGTCCAAGTCCTGGTGCCATTGAAGACCCACCGTGTAGAGGTACTGATGCACATGTAAAATCGATCGTGGCTCAAAGTGCTCACAATGGTGTGATGTGGCAGTTTGGAGAGGGGTATCAGCTCAGGTGCTTTATATTGCGAAGTTATTAAACACTCACTCACTTAAAAAAGAAAATTTTTAAAATCTGTATACTCCAGACTAGTAAAAAAATGTTCCACAATTAGTCTACAATTTAATAAAAGTATTACAGCGTCCAATTCGGCAGAAAAACTTAAAAGCTAAAGAAGTCTACCTGAAGTCTTAAAGCTTTTATCATAAGTTATTTCATCTCAGTCTTTTACTTTGATATCCTAATATATGATCTCTTTTTAAATAGGATTTAAATTTTCAAATTTTTTTTGAGGGGTAAATTATAGCTTATAAGAAGTACTTGCAAAATTATTTTTGTATAACACTCACTAAAGCATTAATTTTAATCAACAGCGAAGTCACGGTTCTGAATTTAGAAGACCGAAGACTTCTCATTATCCGAAACATGCCGGACAAGAATTGCAGAAAACTGCGTACAGGAGTATGAGTCTTCCTAATCTTTAAAATGCAAATATCAATAGCCATTGCACTGAGAATTTTTCATTTCTTATGCATAATAATACTACTAAACTATTCAATTCAAGTCGGTTATGTTCTTAATTCCTGAAAGATCAAAACACGAAAACACTGATATAAAATAATAGCACTTGCACTGACAGGTTCTGTAATAAATGTATGTAATCATAAGTAAATCTCAGTTGTAAATAAAATCGATTATATAATTTCTTCGTTTAAGGAATATTTTATTTAAATTATAATTTGTTATAATAAGCATACAAATAAGTCTCATTTTCGCATTAAATATATTTAAATTCTTTAAATATTATTTAAGGAAATCTCATCTCATTTAAAATCTAATAATATACAGGGTGTCCAGCCTTAATGTGACCCAATAGCTAATTCCCGAACCGTTCGGTTTAGATATATACTTCCAGTTTAAAAAATGTTTTAAAAAAGGTAAAGAATGTTCTTATGTGCTTTTCGAACCAAAAAACACATTTAGAAAAAAGTTACAAAAATTAAATTTTTATACGGTCCCCAGGTTCTATCACTTATATATTTAGGAAAAGATGCAGTATACAAAAACGAAGTAAACACAAAAAGTTTCATTTTATTACGTTTAAAACTGACCGAGTTATGCCTACATAAAGTCGAAGCATCTGAATTGCTCAGAAAAGGGGGTCATATATAAATTGAGTTTAGAGAACAGTAATTCACAATCTACAGAAAGAGCAAAAGAAAAACATTATAGTAATATTAAAACATCGTAGTAATTTCATCGATTGAAAATTTGTATATTGCTGTATGGCAAACAATAAAAGTTAAATTAAAGCAGTACAACTTGTACCGAAAAGATTCAAACAGCTTGTTTTAACAAATAGCAGCTAAAGAATACAGGATTTGCCATTCAAATTATAGCATAATGTGGAATGATCCACCAGTCATGAATTTATTATATCAGAATGATCAAATTAACTTGAATAATGTTCAAAATGACTGCCTTCCGCAGAAATGCAGTACCGAACCCGCGTCAAAAACTCCGCCTGTATCTTCTGCAACATAGTTGGTGTCACAGACCTGTATGCCATGCTGATTCGATTGAGTAAATCGGATTTACTCGTGGGTTCACGTTCGTACACTTTACTTTTTAGGAAGCCCAAGAGAAAGAAATCCAGAGGACTTAGGTCGGGTGATCACGGGGCAACTTCTTTTGACCTCCGTAACCGATTATTCGAGTGTCAAATGTCTGCGCCAAAAATGTACATGGTTGCGCAGATTTGAGTGCGGGTGCTCCATCATGCTGGTACCACATGCGTGACAAATCCCGTACGGAAACTGCATCTTCTAAAAAATCGTCTAATCCGTGTATGATTCTGATGTTAAAGGTCCATTGAAATACATTGGGTCAATTAAGGTGCTCTTCCTTATTCCGCATCACACATTCACCGACCAACGCACTTGGTGGCAATTCTGTCGAATTAAATGAGGGTTTTCGAGGAACCAATAATGCGTATTCTGTGTATTAATAGTGCCTTGCCTCGAGAACTGGCATTCATCCGACCACAAGACTTCATTCAAAAAGTATGGATTTTCATCCAGTGTAACACGAAATTGCAAAAATCAAAACGACGCTCCTGGTCTCCGGGCATTAGTTCCTGAGCCAGGACTGGACGATAAGGATATGCACCGTACGTATGTAATATGTTCCACACCATCGATTTTGAGTAGGAACAAGCCTTGCTAATATCCCGTACACCACTTTCAGTATGGGCCACGGCATATTCTAGAACATCCTCAGCGGGTATCCGCAAGCTTGAAGGTGTGGCACGAGACAAGGGAATACGTCTATGACAACTCCCAGTTTTATACAAGCGTTGAACAACACTGGTAACTATACAATAAGATGGATGTCTTCAACTGGGAAATTTAATGGCATAAAGTCTTTCAGCCTCTCTCTTATTTCGATTACACTGCTCATACCACAGTGCCATTTCGCAGTATTTTTCATTTGTATACATCTCGTTATCCCGTACTAGAATTCGTAATATTAGAATACGACTGTATGCGACTACACAACAGATTTTTAACGTTCGCCATGATCAGCATCGAAGCAAATCAGTTCGAAGCCGCAGCAAATAAGTCTATTTTTGTGGAACTGCTTTTGAAATTTCTTCGTCCAAAATATTTAATTTTGTCTATGTTTTACACGTACACAGAATAAATTTTATTTCTTAAGTACTCAATTATTGTATTATTAACGTAATGTATTTACTTTTAAATTTATATAAAAACGATTTACATAAGAGTGACGTGCAAAAGCGAAAGTTTCCTGGCAGAGTTCCAATTAATTTCATTTTGGAGACGGCCCCTTACTAGCTTCAAAATGGCCGAAAAATTGGCTGAAATGTATGATTTTCAAAGTTCCATAAATCGGCCAGTTTTTATCGTAATAAAATGAAACTTTTTGTGTTTACTTTGTTTTTGTATACTGCATCTTTTCCTAAATATAAGTGATAGGACCTGGAGACCGTATAAAAATTTAATTTTTGTAACTTTTTCTAAATGGGTTCATTGGTTTGAAAAGCACGTAAGAACATTATTTACCTTTTTAAAAACATTTTTTGAATTGGAAGTATATATCTAAACCAAACGGTTCGGGAGTTAGCTATTGGGTCACATTAAGGCTGGACACCCTGTATATTCCTGTTGATAATTATTTATTTTGTATGTTTTCAAGGATTTATAGCAAAATTTTTTCCGATCAATGGACATAACCATACTAAATATTTTAGATACATAAAATAAGAGTTTTGAGACAGCTTCAGATTTTGTAAAAAAAAAAAAAATCCAGAAAGATATTCACAGCTCGAAGAACTGTATAATTCACACAGATATATTCAACTTTTATATTCTGCTTTCGGCGACAACTTCTAATATAATAGGGTAAGAAATGGAGTCAATTCCAAAATTTATTTGAAAAGCAAAAATTCAATACGGAACAACAATTATTATCATCGTGTCTAAAACAACTAACATGAATTTTACTTATACGTATTGGGTACCAAACATTATTCTCAAAAACATTGGTTTAGTAATTAGAACTCGAAAACATCACTTATAAGCGTAAACAGTTTTTTTTTCTCCTGTGTAAACCTTAACACATCTCTCTAAATTACAAATTCGGTATTCTCGTGTTATTTATTTTTGAACACACACACAATTGTTTTTTTCAATTATCTTATTAGCCCGAATTTTTGTAGATAATTTTCAAAGACATGTGGATAAGTGTTTAATACAAAAGAGAAATCGATTGCTATACCTCTCTCATTTGATTCACACACACACAACTTACAGTTTTTTTTATTTCTAATGGGCTGCGGATTAGTGTTTTACCATTGTAGACCTAGTACATTCCCCGGAAGCTGGTATCTCTTCTTAGTGCAGCCCTTATAGGCGGATACCAATCGCCATAGGCAATTTTGACACCCATTTTCTCCCCATAGAGAGGCATCTGAGTTCTGGCGATGCGAAGCCGTACTTAGGATTTAACTTTGCCTAGAGCACCCAAGCCAAACAGACTCTCTAGGAATCTTACATACCGTATAAATCATACGACATGGCCGCTGTCGTTTTTCTGCATCATGAAAACCCATCGACTTGGGCCGGGGTCGAACCCACAATCTTAGGTGCAAAAGGCCAGCGACAAACCATTCACGCCACCAGCCGCACATAAATAAATGTTAATGCTAAGAATTTAACTTATACTTATTATTTAACGGCATTCAACTTATAGTAGTTTTTATATTTGATGAGATTATTCCGAAATACCAGGTGGCAATCTTCAAACACGTTGGACTAAATTTACTTATCTGTCATATTTAGAATGACTATAACAAAATTATATAATTATAGATGGATAGAGAGAGCATCTAAATGTAAGAGATTGAAATTATAATAGGCTAAATTCATGTGACGTCACATTCGCATGACATCTACAAACTCGTGTATCCAACCAATCAGTTCATGAGTTTCACTGTTGCCAATTTTTACTTTTTGTAGATTCTTTTAAGAAGTATGTATTTGTAAATAATACTAATAGATATAGATAAATAAAATGCCGTTGATTTAAAAGTACACATAAAGTAAATATCTTTAAAAAAAAATTGTAAAACCTTTCGAAGAATTTTATAAATTTGAAATTTTATTTAAATTTTCCAAGTAGAATAATAAGTACAAGTCAAATGTCAGTTTTGAATTCATTGAATAACACGTGAATATATTTATCTTGTGACCGTCATGAATTTAGCCTATGTGTTTCTGCCTTGGATTGAGGAATGTGTATTCTTGCTGTTCAAATTTATTCCAACACGCAATCTTATTTCATAATACAAGTGTTTCATAATTTTTTTATTATATTAGTTTCGTGACTAAATATATACAGGGCTTGGATTTATCAATCACAAAAAAAGCTTTTTTTTATAATAGGTTATTAAAGCAAATTGAATTCCAAAACCGTTTTTTAATTTATATATATATAAAGCTAAGAAATTTCTAAAATATAAACAAATAAATTACCTACTATGCAGTTTGAGAATATTTTTAAGGATAGTGGAAGCCCAATTTTATAGATAATTTAAAACTGAATACAAAAAGTTTCAAGAGAAATCTACACGAATTACTTAAATATATCTCCCTGGATCTAAAATTTAGAATGCTTAATTTTTAAAGATTTTTAAATTTTGGGCTTATTTTTTTCTTTTTTTTTGTAATGTATTTTTAACAACAGGAATGGAGTCTGGTTTTTATACAATATAGGTACAATATAGATTATGTATTTCAGTGTTTTACATCAATATTCAAAAAAAGGTTTAAATTTCTTATGAAACTTGATCGACGTTTCGAAAGCAAGTTAAGTCATTTTTTTACACGGAAACTTTATTTTAAAAAAAATCTCCATTGCATAATAAACTATAGACCCAGCACTATTTTTCGACATTGTCTCTCCACCAGCGCATTGAGTCATTTATCATCACCTGCAAACAATTTGAAAAATCCACTCTGGTAAAATTCGATGCCCTGCGATGCAAGAAATTGTTGCACAACTTTCTCCATCTCAGTACTGTTTTGTCAGGATTCTTTTCTTCATTGGTGAACTGGGATACTTCTCCATGTTATTGAGGTACACCATGTCCTGTACGCTAGCATTATTGTTTTCATTTGTGAATCCAGAGGGGTACCTATTTTGACCTTCATCCTCATTCTGCCTTCATTCAACATGCAATGCCAATGAAGGAATATGACCAGGGATGTCTTAAGGCATGGGCACGGGCCCAGGATCTCACTCTCGGTGGGAGCCACGTTTCGTTCTCGACTCTGTCTAAAAAGCTCATGATCCAGATAATTTTAATGGTCAAATATTATTCCCGTACATATTCTCCGAAAAACAGGGAATTTCAAACTGAATATCAACTGGAAAAAATAGTAAGATTATTATTATGTGATGACCGTTGTCCATATCTAGGCCTGGGGTCTAATACCATAAACAATCCTTCATCTCATTTAGTGGAAATGTGGCCATCGGTTGAGCCGGTTGTGACTAAGTTTTTGAGATTGTAAGTCGTGTACATTTATTTGTTTCAAATTACCGATTGAACGAGTATTTGACAATGCATACTATATACTGTCTACTTTTAAAAATCTCTAGTTGAGCGTACTTTTGCATAGGGGCCCAGGGTCTCAAAAAACCAAGATTTCTCCGGGGCCAGGGCCTCAAGACGTCCCTAAATATGACCTCTTCACCATGAAAGGCCATGGATGACTGACACACTACTTTCCCGTGTCCATTCCTACCGGATAACAGCATGCACTTCTATTGGTGGTCAAGTTGCCGGTGTATAAGTGGATGCAAGTGATCTTTGGGCATATGGGTTGCAATGCAGCCCTCAATACCATGTCTGAATTTTTTTTTTTTTTTATGTAGTAACGACGAAGATGGTGTTTATAATTCTGTGATTGGCTTCATGGCTATTAAGCCAGGACACGGATGTCTGCTAAAGTGATTTGTTTTCTAATTACCTCGGGCACGCCTTTCTTCTTCTGATCTCTCTCTTTTTCAGCGCTCTGCGCATGCGTCATTCTTGTGAAACTTACACTTACCGTCGTTTAATGCATGTCGTAGCATGGAATGTAATTTCTTATGTTGATTGATTGTTTCACTTGGTGTACTACTTTATTTTTCAAAAAAAAAAAAAAAAAAACGGAACTTATTTACAGTGTTCCTCGTATTTTAATTCTGTTAAAGTCCACTTTTGTGAAATTTTCTCCTGATTTTGCTATATTTTATTACCTTGGAAAATATGTGACATGTATATAAAACAATATTTATGAATTAGTTTTAATATGTATTGAAGCAGTTACATTTACCAATAAAAAGCTTCTGATATTCTCATTAATATTATTGATTACAATTTATTTAAAGTAGATTGTGAGTCCTGAATATTTACAATGAGGGAAATTTACATTGAACTAGGTGAAAATGGAAATTTTCGTTGAACCCAAACCATTGTTTGGAGATGGAAGCAAAGGAATCAGTTGATTTCCAATACTTTTTATCGACATTATCTTTTTAAGAATCTGCATAGAATTGAGTGGACAAGATCTAAAACGATCTTTACAGTATCTATCATCAACAAGTGAATCCATATTAAAGAAGATTTTAATTCCATTGCTGTTGAATTGACGAGAATTCCTGAAAATAAAATGAATTTTGAATTTTAAGAATGGAAAATAGTAGTCACATATATACATACATTAAGACATATATTTCCTATTTTGATAACTGTAATTCTATGCAATATAAATTCACCAAAAAAAAAAAAACACCTTAATCTTATATCATTAGTTGGCCTAAATTTGTCTCTCGTTGACCGGTATAGCAGCCTAATACTTTTCACATACAGTATATGTTTGTAAGAAATTTTTGAACGGCGCAGCGAACTAACTGAACTGGGGGGAGTGCTGTAATTTTTTATTCTTAAATTTAAATACATATTGGTCTAAACAGACAGTATGTAATTGTTCTAGAGATAATATGGAAGAAACGTTTTTTCAGTTGCTGATTGTCTTAGAATTTTAACATTCCTACAGTTCTTTTCTTTTAAGGTATCCGACTACGTTCGGAACCGTGATTTTGCAAAGTCGTATAAATGGATAATATTTATGATATTTAGTGTCACTTAGATTAGAAAATGTAAATAACTGTTTTAAGAACAGTATTACAGTAAAAAATTATTTAAGTACAATGTATATTTCGGCTAAAAATTAACTTAGAATAAACTTTTTTAAAAATGTTCTCCTTTTGAGAAAAATGCTTCTATTATAATAATATTTTGCCTGTATATAGCCAGACCTCTGTACAAAGGCTCAACTAGAATTTTTGAAATATATAACTTAGAAGTGGGTTTATCCGTGCTTTAAGACAACAAAGGGGAGAAATTTTAAGAAAAAAACGCCGATAATTATTTCAAATGGTTGTAACTTTTAAAATAATGTGAATTTTTCAAAAATCATAGTTGAGCCTCTGTACAGAGGTCTCAGCTATATACAGGCAAAATATTATTATAATAGAAGCATTTTTCTCGAAAGGAGAACATTTTGAAAAAAGGTTATTCTAAGTTAATTTTTAGGCGAAATATTGAATTTAAATAACTTTTTTTTGTCAAAATGTCAGAACAATTTTATATATGTATTCTAATCTAAGTGACACTAAATATCATGAAAATTATCCATTTATGCGCCTTTTTAAAATCACGGATCCATAGGATACATTTTTAACAACAAATTGACGTATTTATCTCATTTCTTTCGCGATGTTTATGGCTCGTATAGGGCCTGCATTTTCTAATAAGCTCCTTCACCACTTAACTGATGTGCCCGCATGTATAAAATAAATAAACAGTGTTCCGCTATATGTAGATGTCTAATTTTTTAAATATTTTTATGATCGTTTTTTTAAAGCTATCATTTTTATACCCGGCGTATAAGGCGCACCCTTAAATTTCGATCTAATTTGTTGTGTTAAAAGTGCGCGTTATACGCCGGATTTTACGGTATATATGTGAATGAAAATAAGTAGAAATATTACTTACGAGGAAAATTCGTCATAATGAACATCCTTGTCTTCGTCAACCTTAGGTTCTGGCTTTGTAAAGATCTCACATGCTAATCTTTTCAGACAAATATCATTGGTTTTTAAAAACTTGGGACCTCTTCTCCTTAGTATCATCATATGCAACATCCCAAACAACCGACGAGCCTGGATTAGCTAAATCGACGAAAGTTTTGTCATTTCAAAAAGAGTATAAAAGGAATGTATTAAAAATGACAATAATAAATTGTATACAAAATACACACTCTTTCACACACAAAAACTAATAAATAAGAGTTTTTTTCAATTCCTACTATTAGCTCACACTCTCTACATATTTATCTTGGTGGAATTTTCAATCGTTAATAAAATACATTTTAAAGCCTTCGGTTGAGATGAAATTTTATATACATGATTATTTTGGAAGACAATACAGTATTTTAATTATAATTAATAAAAATTAATTGATTAAAACTAATTATTCAAAGAATTACAAATACAGCCACGTTGGCATCATTTTTGGCGACTTAGTGATCCTTTTGGCGACTTGTGTCAAAACATGAAAAGGTTTTTTTCTCACATTTTAAAGCACTCATTTGAGCTGAAATTTTCTATACACTATTGTTTTGGGTATAAATACGATAATTTAATTACAATTAATTTACTAAAACTAATTATTTAAAGAATTACAGGTACACCCACGTTGGTTTCATTTTTAGCAATTTGGGTCAAAACTTCAAAAGATTTTTTTTTCTCACGTTTTAAAGCATTCAGTTGAATTGAAGTTTTATATACATGATTGTTTCGGATGAAAGTACGATACTTTAAGGATAATTAATAAAAATTATTACCACTTAATGTTCTGATTCTGTTATATGTATATACATATTTATATTAATTGTAACTATTTAATAAAAAGTAGCTAAAATAAAATTTTTCTTTGTTGATCTAAGTGGGAATTGACTTGAAATTTTTTTTTATATTACTTGTTTTGTAACTGAATAAACTTGACATACTGAAATTACAATGCTTGTTTCCATTATAGAAATTACAGGAGCTGCCTTTAAAATTTAATTGCAGAAGAAACAACAACAACAAAAAATTATTTTCTTGTTTATGATTATAATCCGATACATATTCTTTTATTTTAATTTTCATTTAAAAGGGTTACTCTTTTATGGAACGCTAACAATGGATTCTAGAAATATGAAAATTCGGAAAATTTGTTCTTGGTCGCGTATAAGGAATATACAAAGAACCCTATTCTTAAATAGAAGCTATATTTAACCGAAAATTCTGCTGTTGGGGTGGTTAAGTTAGACAAAATAGAAAGTGGATTACGTTTCAGATATTATTAAACCATTAAATTAAAAATTTTTCATTTTTGCTAAGTTATTAATCAATAACATATCGAGGATATTGAAGGATTTACATAAAGTCGCTTTGTTAAGATTTTCTGGAATAAAGAAATTATGAAAACTTAATAACGTTTCTCTAATCTGTATTAATTCAAGAATTATAATTTAATTTAATTAGTTATGAGGCGTATAAGCTTATTAATAACTCCAGAGATGATATGTTTATTAAATTGTACAAAATGAAAAAATATTATTTATTTTTTCTTTTTATGTATTCTTGGGAAAACCTTGAAAATTTCAGTCTTTGAGCTATTTTGTGTTTTCATGATGTTTAGAATGTTTTAGAACTCGCACAGAGATTTAGTTTCTGATGGTTCTTTAAGAATTTATTATACACTGATGTTTTTAGTTTAATAATTAAAAATTATTTTAACCCTCTAATGTAATTCGTCTCTTGAAAGTCTTCTTTTCTGGAAACATCTATTTCCTATAAAAACAGATCACTATTCAACTGTCAGCTAGATTGTAATTAAAACTTTTATCAATTGTTGAGATATTTGACTTAGCTCCATAATTAGGCAGAACAAAATAAATTTAGTACTAACATATTTTCACAACAGATGTTATTTTCCCCCTCTCTGTTTATTTCCGATTGGCAGAATAAATTTTGCCTTGAACCTTAAGAAGATTATTTTTAATCGTTGAATAAAAAGTATGTGTGTAATAAGGTTTTTGGAAATTAGAAACAAATAAGATCTGCTTCCAAACACGAAAGAGATTTTGAATTTTCGAATATAAAGAAACAAACTATAGTAATAATTGGTTTCTAATTGTGATTTTAAATCAGTGGCGCATACTGTCCTGTCACAAGAATTTTAATTTTCTTCTTTAAAACTCACAACCAATCACATCAAAAGAACTTTTTTGTCGTATGAGCCATTTTCTTTGAAAGTGGTGTAAGTCCATTTTATATTACAGTAAAGTACGTTTAACGCGAAAACGTTTAAGACGAAATATCGGTTGACACGAAATAATACAACGGTCCCGACAAACTACTATGTATTTTCTTGAATTTTTTTCTTAACACGAAACGAAAATCCCTTAACACGAAAAGATTTCCCTTCTGGGAATGAACAAAATACAGAAAACATCAGCTGAAGTTTGAGAATGTTTCTGTATTATTGGACTGTCCTACATTGTATCATCGGAAGAACTTGTTACAGTAAATGATGACAATGTGTGTACAACCCCAATTATGGCAAAGACATTTTGGAGTTTGTTCAAAGCTAAAAAAAATATCATTGATGCAGATTCCGATGAAGAAAATGAAATAAATTATGCAGTTCTTGCTCCCACGTTATCCGAAATAAGGAACATCATGAAAAGTATGCATAATTTTTAGAAGCACATACCAATGGTAAAATGAAGGGGAAAATAGACAACATCGAACAATTTGATGCTAAAAAGATAACGCAAAGAAAGATTATTTTCCAAAAATTCAATGCATGTTTTATTTTTCAAAAATTTGAAAATTTTGTATTAAATTTTATTAAGTGCTTGTGAATGTTTTTGTTTCATTGATTTTTATGAAATACATGTATATATACATGCATGTGTATATATCTATGCAAGCAAAATGTACTCTTACTCTTTTGTTGAATGTTTTGCAATATCCTTTAACACAAAACTCTTTTATAACACGAAAAAATATTTCAGTCCCCCTTAATCCCAAGTTAAGCGATTTTCACTGTATATGGTGATATTTACCACTTTCAAAGTAATTGTTTTTGTAATTTCATTAGCTACGTAAATTTATACTGACAAAGTGATGAAAATTTTGAAGGATTTTTTTTAAGGAACTTTTCGCGCGTAGATAAAAGACTCTCATAGCAGATTGCATTTAATGATATAATTAACTAACCTTTTATCAGAAATGGACTTACACTATTTTCAAAGAAAATGACTCAGATAAATTTGGTTCCTCTTTTGTCTTACCCTTCTGAAAACACGGGCCATACGCAGGAGATGTCTTGTGAGCCGGACAGTCCGGACTAGTCGGACCGCCCCAGCGAACTGAGGGACCATCATGGCTAGAGGAGAAGCATGCAGAAAAGCATCTGACACGATCAGACATGAAAGAAGTATAATAAAGACATGCCGCATACCTAGAAACAAATTGGTTCCTAAAAAAGAGAGTGAAATAAAATCTGAATCAGTTTTTTTTTTTTTTGAAAATATTATTATAAGTGATCAAGAACAATACAGAGTTCATAAATAACGTCGAAATAACTCAAAAGAGATAAAAATCGTATTGATCATTAGAAAGGGTTTCATTTTACAAAAAATTATTTTTGATTTTACATAATTATTAACTAAGAACTTTTCAGAAGCTATAACTTTTTTTTTGTAAGAATTCTTTATCGAAGAGAGTATATCTGAATCAGAAATCAGTTTATTTTATTTTTTTTATTGGATAACTTTTCGTAATTCCGGCTGATTTTTATTCCAAATTTAATATTCATTTTTTTCCAAATCAGATATACAAGATGGGGACGACTCGATTTTAAAAAATCATATATTACATCTTTTTTCCCACCAATGATCAACAGCACATTCAAGATCACTGTGATTGAAATCCAAACATGGCGACAATGACAGAGAAGAGTGTTTGCGTATTAGTGTATGTACGGTTATTTTCTGTTATTTCGGTGCAACGTGCATTAAGAAATTGCCACGGGAAAAAAGCACCAACTAACAAGGGCATTCTACGATGGTACCATCAATTTAATTAAGGTTGCTCGTGTAAAAAGAAAACAGCGGCCTGCCAAGCGTCTCGGAAGGAGCAGTGGAGAGGGTGAAGCAAAGTTTCGTTCGAAGTCTACGAGAGTTACCGCCTGTGAACTTGGAATGCCCCCCCCAAAACGGCCCGGAAAGTTAAGCGAAAAAAATTAAATTTCTCAAGAGGCATCATTTGTAACAGACACAACAAATAACAGAGGACGACAAGTAAGCATTTGTGAAGTATTCCGAACCGTTGATAGAGTGATGCTACAAAATGTATGGAATGAGCTGGATTACAAATTGGACGCATGCCATGAACAAGAGGGTCACACATCGAAAATTTGTAATAGAAAAAAACTTGCATATATTTCTCTTACAAGCATTTATCACTTATTGTAATATGTGCAGTAGTTTCGATAATACGATTTTTTTTAATCGGGTCCATCTTTTATACTCGCTCTGTATTGGAGTTATTGCTTCTTATTTTTTTATCATCTTGTATTAAATTACTCTTTGAAGAATAAGACAATTATAAAAGTTCTTTATCCTTTTTTCCAGCACACAGAGGGCTTATAACTCTGGTGGGAGTTGCATTCTTTCAAGAGATTGCTTAACGCTAAAATAGTTTCTAATGGAATAGTCTGCGATAAGAAAGAATTTGTTTGAAGATGAAAGTTAAATTTCAAATATTGATGAAAATTAAATTTTAGCTCTATTCATAATTAAATATATTTTTAAACATAACTTAACGATGTCATCGATACTGAATTTAGACTGATTTTATGACAGTAATTACTTGTTATTTATTAAAATTTCAAGAAGTAGTCTTTTTAAAGCTCTCCGTATATTTGTTTTTATAATAGAAATTCAGATATTCTAAAAAGAGGAAATGGACTGATTGTAACAAAACAAAAGGTCAACTTTTTTTTAAAAAAAATTCTATTAAATTTAAGAAAGAGAAAAGCATGAGATTTATTTTGAGGATTTATTGTACAAATTGATAATACTTTTATGCTATAATTTTTAGACACCCACAAACATGACTTTAAACATGTCAAAACCAATATAGATTACTAAAATAAATTCAATCCTTAGTCTTATATGTCTTTTCAGACTGGCTCGAAGAATAAAAGGAATTATATCAGCTTCTCATAAAAATTTGAAAATTCATTCATTAACCAGTTAACTATCACGGGTTCATGAGGCCAACAGTCCTTCCGACCGTAAGTTTTTATGCATATTTATGAATTTCAGTGATCATCACAAAATTTCCGGACTTAGAGACCTAAATAGACATTGATTTGCTTCCTTCATTACTGAAAAATATTTTCTTCCTCTCTTGAAACAAAGGAAGTTCTGGAGTAGGTGCTGTAGGGTTGATCACAGTCCTCTTACCGGAAAGTATCCTTACTTTTCCCACCCTAATAAAATAACTATTCTTTAGGCAGCAAGGCATTAGGCCAGTGTTTCTCAAACTTTTAATATTGGCGACACAGTTTTGGATCATAAATTTCATCGCGCTTCCCCCTTCCCCATACATTGACAATGTATTGAATAGATTAATAATGTACTTTATCTCTAAAGCTACAATACGACCTTAAGTATATACTGTACAAATTATTAATATAAGAATTAAATTTTGTGTATATTACTTCTAAGTAATAAATATTTTAAGTAATTTTTAAGTAATAGTAGAAGTATACTATGTTACTTTTCATAGTTCGGAATATACTTTGATTTGTTTCCTTTCAGTAAATTAATAATTTTTTAAAATAATCTTTTTCATTTCCAACTTTTTGATATGCTGGCGCCCCCAACGAAGGATTTTCACTAGGGGGTGCCCCCTCAGGGGGCTCACCTTCTTTAGGTGGGTACGGGTGTCACAATCCCGAGGTACCCTAGTGATCTTTTCCTTTTCCCAAGGGGCTTACTATCTTTGGTAAACACGGGTGTCACGATCCCGGGGTACCCCAGTGATCCTTCTCTATTTTCGATCCTCTATCTTGTCATCCAATTTCTCCTTTTCCCGTCCAGACCACAGACCTATGAATGCTTAGCGCAGTATAGCCAAAACTGGCTCTTGCGCCATAAAACCCCAAACTCAACTCACTAGGGGGCGTGCCCCACAGTTTGAGAAACGCTACATTAGGCCATTACTCTAATGTCAGCATATGGTTCTAACGTCAAACAATTGGCATTTACACCACTCGATAGGTGGGTAACTTCGGGCCAACAGCTATCAATGGGCTCAGCCTCTGTTCGGAGTCAAGCATTTGTCCCATGGTTGACCATACCTGAAGGAACTCTATTTTGAATCAACTTTCTGACTTTTTCCTTTGCCTCTTTTAGGCGAACATCTAAAAAACATTATCATCGCACATAAATAAATTCGTCATGCGAACTTATACAGTGCTTCAGCCGGTGCATACGGGAACGAATGAGTTCATCTTAAGGTATCCGACTACGTTCGGAACCGTGATTTTTCAAAAGCGTGTAAATGGATAATATTTATGATATTTACTGTCACTTAGATTAGAATACATGTATAAAATTGTTTTAAGGACATTATGACAAAAAAAATTATTTAAATATAATATTTTGGCAAAACATTAACTTAGAATAACCTTTTTTCCAAATGTTCTCCTTTTGTAAAAAATGCTTCTATTGTTTTAATATTTTGCCTGTATTCAGCTCAGATCTCTCTACAGAGGCTCAACTAGAATCTTTGAAGTGCATAACTCTGAAGTCGGTTTATTTCTGTTTTATGACAACAGAGAGAAGAAATTTTAAGAAAATACGCCGATAATTATTTCAAATGGTTGTAACTCTGAAAATAATGTAAATTTTTCAAAAATCACATAGTTGAGCCTCTGTACAGAGGTCTGAGCTATATACAGGCAAAATATTAATACAATAGAAGCATTTTTTGCAAAAGGAGAACATTTGGAATAAAGGTTATTCTAAGTTAATTTTTTGCCAAAATATTGCATTTAAATAATTTTTTTTGTCATAATGTCCTTAAAACAATTGTATGCATGTATTCTAATCTAAGTGACACTAAATATCATGAAAATTATGCATTTATGTGTTTTTTTTAAATCATGGTTCCGAACGTAGTCGGATACCTTAAATTTTTCATATTTTTTTTTATTTATTTGCTTTACTCCGGGCTGGGATCAAAATATTCTAAGCATCTTGAAATTTGAGAATATGTTTTGTTTTTCTCAAAAAATTACATTTTAAATAACCAATGGTCTCTACTTTTTACTCCTGACGAGTATACTCGTCAATACACAAAATCCTGCTTCTCCATGACGAGTATACTCGTCATGACACAAAATCCTGTAACTTCTCCATGACGAGTATATTCGTCAAACACAGTTAATTGGCTAACAGCTAATACGAAAAACAAGGTTAAAAGCATTTTTTCCCCCTTTCTAGCTTTTAGAAATGATAATAGAACTCGTAACCCTGCTTTCTCCCATTTTCAGAAATAATTATTTTCTCTTTAGGTTATCGTATTTTACGAACAGAAGAAATCCAGGCAATTTTGCTGCAGGGGGTATTTAAATTTTTATAGAAAGGATGCCTGTCCATCAGAGTGTGACAAATACTTTTGTTGACCCACAATAGAAACATTGTAAATAAAATGAGTAAAAAAAAGTGATGAAACAATTACGAGATTTAATAAAATGTGGGTTATGCCTTAAAACTGTATGACTTTTTACCTAGAAAGATAAATGTATCGACATAATTATATGAGTATGTGAATACACAACATATGTTTCGTTTTAGGTTTTCTGAAAGGATCATATGGTTTGAAATAAGTTTTATAATATACTGAAAAAAAAAGAACATTACTTACTTTGATTTTTTTCTTTTTAAAAAAAAATAAGAGAAATTTTCTTGTCAAATAATTTTCTCCCTAAATTTTTCACGAATTAAACAGTATTTGAAAGCAATATACTTGGAAAATCCCAGAATGTGTAAATAAATGGTTACTTTGTTTATACTAGTCTTTATTAACACCTCACTATCACTGTTTACTAAAATAAATATCGTGCAACACAAAATGGCCTTTTGGCGCCGGATTGCGCAATTCTAATCACGCTGTGACGGGCTCACGCGTCTTTTCTTTAACATAACCTCTGAGTTCTTTGGTGGCCAAGATTAATGGCAACTCTTTTCCAACCAAAACCCAAGAAGCGAAATGTGAACAAGAAATGCAAATAAGATAGCTTTTAAAAGAACAGAAAGGCAATTTGGGGAAAGTTTTGTTTGACTAGATACAAGCGTGAATTGACAGCCACTC
>BMAV01002221.1:283036-294212 GCA_019973955.1 Trichonephila inaurata madagascariensis
GTCATTTTTTTTCTTTATCAAATCAGAAACGAATTTTAAACTGCCAGTATGACCTATTTTAAATTGTATTATGAAGTGTGTCGGGTAGGAATTTTTAAAAAAATATTTGTTTTATAAAATGGGATTGATACACAATTTCATTTTAAAATAGTTTATATTATCTTACGAAATTTTTACATTTTAGTTTTCTGTGCTGTTATATAAACCATGAATTGCGAAAGAGCCTCTATAAGAATAGTTTTTTTTGTTTATATCCTGTTTTATTTAAATACATGGAATTGTTTTGCTAAGATAAAGGGAAAATATACAACTGCATTTTTTTCGACTGATTCGTAAATAAACCGAAGAGGGTTTTTTTTCATCAAAAAACTAACCCAAATTTGAAACCTGTGTAGAAGCTGAATTGAAAAAAAGAAATTCCTGTAATTTTCAAACATGTGGTCATGAGGACGAAAATGTTGCTGAATGGATAAAACGAGTGGCATATTTTGCAGTTAAGTACTGTAAAGTAAATTCATACGTCAAGACCAATTTTAGTTATGTTAAAATCTTATCTATAACTATAACACACTTTTTTCATCCATTTGTTATATTGAACATTATTTGCGCTAGTCCTAATTTCTACGCCATTTTTGTGGCTGGGAAAATGTATAGGAAAAGAAATTCGGGGCTTGAATGTCGTCATACGTATACTATATCCTGGAGGAAAATTCTTTGCATGATTATCATATGCATTCAGATATCGTACTTTCAAGAACTATGAAACTCAGATTCTGACACAGTCTTTAAAGGATTCACCGTAAAATCCGGCGTATAAGACGCACATATAACAAAAATAAGATCGAAATTAACGAGTGCGCGTTATGCGCTTGGTATAAAAATAATGCTTTAAAAAGAAAAAGGTGATAAACATACAGAAAATTAGACTTCTACATGGATCGAAGTACTATTTATTTTAAAGAAATGACATCGCTTATATGAAACTCAAGAGTAGTAATTCTAGAGAGACGCATACTATTTTTCAAAATCCTTCTGAGATAATACCTCAAACAAATGTCTTAAAAATATAAGAGCAGTGCATACGAACATTTCAGGTTACTTCGTCAAAAAGGGTATGCATATTATACGGCAAATATACCTCAAAGTTTAAAAATGTAGTTTGAAAATATAGGTGCGGGTTGTACGCCAGATTTTAAGGTAAATGACTTTTTTTTTTTCATTTAAGATAAAAATACCATTCAAAAAATACCCAAATAGTCAAAAGATTAAAAAATTTTGTTTAGCTGATCGGTATTAAAACGAGAACCCTTATTTTAACTTTAAAAAAGCTCAAAAAATTTTTGGCTCATACACGGAAATATATAGTAGTTTTATTTTATAATTGCATATATGTATTTTTAATCACAGTTTAAGGCTTCGTTGAGTAATGACTTATGTTTAATGAAATAAGTTGTGTAAGTTCCCGAATTAAGTTTAAACTTCAGTTTTTGTATTTGTCAAATCACTTTTAACTGTCACTTTATGCGGAAAACTTCTGGTTGAAAAATTTTGTGATTCAAAAATAAAACAAAGTATGTCAACTCTTGGTTATTTTAATTATCAGCGTTGAGTTGAACCTTTTATAGCTCGGTACTTTTTCCATGTAGAAAAACACTCCCAACTTTATACAATACAACTCCAATTCAAATTATTAAAATAACCAAAAAGAAAAAAAAGTATTGAATTGTACTTTTTAAAAAATTTTTAAAATAAAAGGGAAGGAATGAAAGCATTATAAAATATTTAGAACAAGCTGACATATATATTATTTACACATATTCTCTAAAGAATTATTTGAGATTTTACAAAATAATTATTGACTTCATTCAAAAAATTAAAGTATTTTCAGATAGGCAAGTGGTGCCTCTGTAAAACTTGTACGCCTACAAAGACTTATTTGGAGTTAAAAATATTGCACATATGAAAAACACATCGGAGTGTACTAAGACCGAGATTGTGACTACGCCAAACTGCCGGAAAAAAAATAGTTCTCAAGGAACTGTGAAAAAAGTTTTTAAGAGATTATTCCAAAAATCTAAACTTTAGAAAAAAAACCATGCAAATAGTGGTCGTTAGCAAATAATACACTAAGTAAGACACACACAGACAGAATGCTGAAATGTAGAATGCGGAAAAGTCGCTTCCTGAATGTGATCTTATCACTTGACCAAGTCTCAAAATTACGAGGTCCGTGGCCAATAACTCTATTGCAACTTCATTGTGTGATGTTAGAAAAAAAGTCGAATCGAATCCGGAATTGGATTTTCCCAAGTAGAAAGTGGCGAGAACAAGGAATGGATGCTTCGATGTCTATCACACGGCGACGATTCTATGAACTTGAATTTCTATGAACTTGATTCTATGAACGCGTCTCCAAGATAAAGCAGCTACTTACTTTGGAAGCAAAAAAGGGTGAGAGTGCGGTGGAGCAAAGAAAATAGTACTTGTGAGTATTCAAGACAGGAATAAAGCAATTTTTCAGTGATAAATCATTGTTTTGCGTTTCTCACGGTCATCAGGATATCCGTGTTTGGCGTGGCAAGTAAAGCTTGTGAATCGGATAATCGTTTTTTTTTTTTTTTGTTAAAATTTACTCAAACATAAAACCGAGTTCTCCGGAAAAACCGAAAGTCAACAATGTATTTTTTTCAAGTGATTGGTAAATTTTATTTTTTTTTACTGTTATTTATGAAGTATTTATATTGTCGTTCATTTAAATTCAAATAAAAGGAAAAAGTATACAATGTATGAATGAAATAAATGTTAAAGTAGTAAATAAAAATATAATGGAGTTGAGTGTCATAAATTTAAAAAGACAAAAAGAAAAAAAAAAAGGATATTTAAAAAATTATTAATAGATAGTGAGGTAATTTTTTTGTTTCGATTGGTGGAAATTTCTGCACCAAATTATGTTCATTTGCATTCGTTTTAATAAACATAATTTTATTTAAGAAAACAGAAACAAGATTTATGAGTTATGTTTTACGTTACTTTTTTTTATTCTTCTCATATTACGAAATATTAATAATAAAGTTATGTTACTTTTTTGTTTTTCTTTTATATAATTATTAAATGAAAATATACTTCTAATTGTTAAAATTTGTATTGCATATTTTAATTTAATTTTCTGGGTTTGTAATTCTGCTTTCTCTAAGGTAGGTTTTGTTGTATATTAATCCCGGGCAGGGCAAGGTTGACTCAGCCTTTCGTCCCTTCAGTGGCTCCATAAATGAGTATCAAGTTTGCTTGGGAACTGAACATAGGGGATTTCACGCCAGACTGACCACCTGACCGGAACATCTGTTCATGAACCTGTGCCCAAGGCCATGAAAACTGAGATGGGCACTTTAGGCCTTGACCTTTCATGGTCTGTTGATCCACTGAGTTTAGTTTAGTTTGTTGAATATTAAAAGAAAAAAAGTCTATTTATTGTATACTTTATTTAAAAAATCCGGGAAAAAAATCGGTTAACAGGTTTTTTTCCCCTTTATGAAAATGCTAAAATTGAGTTTTTGAAAAACCTACTTGTGCAAACGAGAAGATTTTATTGCAGATCGCTAGAAACACTCAGTGAAGTTTAACTTATCTGTTATAATATTGGGGAATGTGAGAGATGTATAGATTAAGAAAGGGGAATTTTTTGAAGTATGTATGGAGATACTTGAGCATTTTATTTACCCTCATATGGAGATCCATTTGAGGTCGACATTCTCTTCAAACAAGACTCTACATCTGTGACGGCTCACGCGTCCTTTCTCTAACATAACCTCTGTGTTCTTTGACGGCCACGATTAATGGCAAATCTTTTCCAACCCAAATCCAAGAAGTGAAACGAGGGATAAATGCAAATAAGATAACCTTTAAAAGGACAGAAGTTTTAGTAAGCAGAATGGCAATTTAGAGAAAGTTCAGTTCAGAAAAGATAGAAGTGTAAATTGACGGCTTACATAAGAATCACGAAAATCTCGCCATTCATCCAAGGTACATACCATTGTACGTCAGCCTAGAGGAATATCTGAAGTGAATTGGACAGTTGCTTAGATTTCAAGGTAGGAAGATTATATTCTGAATGCGAATATATTATTAGGATTGAGAGTAGGCGGATATAATATAATGATATAGATAAGTGATCCAATTGCGCGATCTGTGTTAATTACGGCTACGTGTTTGGTTTATTCTCACTTAATATGTTTGTTCGATATATAAGTAATTTAAGTTAAATTCTTAATAAAAGTCATATTAAGAATTCTAAAATGTCTCATCACATTTCGAGAATCCCACACCTCTAACTTACGCTGAAACCCCACGATATGGTCAACGAAGATCGAACATATCACACATCTTGTCATAGACCATGGTTATCACTGCTTGGTTTAATAACAATAAAAATAATAATAAAACTTATTTGGTCGGGAGATATTCGTCCTATTTTAACTTGATAGGGAATATGTGGAATTTAATGATGAAACACCTTTAGTGTTTAGTTCTTAATGGGAAAAGTGAATTCGTATAAAGTTTCTAGTCTGTTTGGTCAACTGTCAGAAAAAAAAAATACTGTTTAACATTTAAAATCATGTGTGTGACGTTATTAATGTAAAAGGAGATGCCATTAAATATTAACTATTTTAATATTTTTCGTTAAAAGAATTTTACATTTTTTTTCACTCCATTCTAACTGCTGTGACAATAATTCTAATGTTTTGAATTTTCAGAAAAAAATGTATTCGAAAAAACTTTGTAATGTACTAATTTTTTATGTCATCCCCATCTTCGAAATAAGTAGAAAGTGATGCTACACTTGAGAATTATCAACCATTAATTTGAATAGAAGTCAAATATATATATATATATATGACATGTTTCAAATCAGAATCAAGCTTATTTTTAAAAACGGTCTTTATTCATCGAGCCAGATACATGTTCTGTTGCTGAGAGAAAAGGACGCCAAAATGAAATCTAAGTGTGTTCTAATAAAATGAATAAATAAATGATAAATCTAATAAAAGGAAGTACCTTCTTAATTATGGGTTATACTTGAAGTTAATGCTGACATATGGACTATAAAAAATAATGGTCTGGGATCAGAAATGTTTTGGGGTTGGGCTATCTGTTTCGGAGAAATAATTGGGTGATTAATTTAATACTTGAAGATGTAATGGAAAATAAAAGTTAAGTGTTATGTAGGGAATTTAAAATTAAATCTAATTTAATTATCCTTACATTATATATATATATATATATGAGATTCATGTGGTTTCAATTTTTTAATTGATTCTTGGGTTGTGATTGAATTATATATATTTAAATATATATAATTCATATATATACATATTCATATATATATATATAATCTATAAATCATATATAATTAAATTAGATTAAAAATTAAATTCCCTATCTAGCACTTCACTTTTATTTTCTCCTCACCTTGTCAAGTATCAAACTAATCACCCATTTATTTTTTCTGAACATATGGCCTAGCCAATAAACATGTCTAATTCCAGATCGTTATATTTAATAGCCCTATATGTCAGAATTAACTTTCAAGAGCACTCATGAACGCCGCGATCGGTGCTTTAAGTGTTTAACTCACTTAAGATTTTCGGTGACGTTCTTTTTCTCTCTACATCTTGCGTCAGAAGAGATGTACTCATTCTAGAATAAAGAATGTCATATATATATATATATATATATATATATACTTTTTGCATACGTATCTTGAGCAGACATTGATATTTATTGAAAAATAACGCGATTTAGGGAACTGATTTCACCCAATATGTTTCCTATTATATGCTTTGCGTCATATACTATCAACATCAAAAAAATACCCTGACTAATTTATAAATAATTTTTTTTTATTTTCAATGAATGGGAGAATAAAATAATTTCCATTGTTCTTTCCTTTTACATGTAACCATGCTATAATTTTTGTAAAAGGTGATTTTTGAAAATCTTCACTGAAGCTGCCCCATGTTAATGTGTTAAAATGTGCCTAGTGTCCACTTCATAAATGTTCACGAACCCATTTGCTAAATGTGGGTCACGTACCAACTGTTGTTATGAGATGGAAGCGAAGCTATGATTATGATCGCGCACGTACAGAATTAGTAATGGGTAGTTATTTATAGCGATTCATTAGTTTATTAACGTCGCTCTAGAAACGATGGCCATTGGTGACGAAGCTCACAATTTTGAGCCTCAGTCAAGTGATAGAGACGATATCTAAACAGGCACTTCTTTTCTCAACCATGTTATTTCAACTTTAAAACACGATAGATTTAATATATCTACATCAACTCTGCTATATGACTGTTTAATGGGAACAGGTTTAAATGGAACATTACTAACCAAGGTCTTTGATTTAAGAGAGGACTACGTAAATTTTCTGAAATTTTTTCGAGGATTTCAAAGAAAACTTAAAGATTGTTTATCATTAATGCTTCACTTTGCTTATATTCATTAAATATTGTTAAAAAGAAAAGTAAAGTAATAATTTAAGGTATCCGACTACGTTCGGAACCGTGATTTCAAAAAAGCGCATAAATGGATAATTTTCATGATATTTAGTATCACTTAGATTAGAATACATGTATAAAATTGTTTTAAGGACATTTTGACAAAAAAAAATATTTAAATACAATATTTCCGCAAAAAATTAACTTAGAATAACCTTTTTTCAAAATGTTCTCCTTTTGTGAAAAATGCTTCTATTATAATAATATTTTGCCTGTATATAGCTCAGACCTCTGTACAGAGGCTAAACTAGGATTTTTGAAAAATTCACATTATTTTCAGAGTTACAACCCACTGATATAATTATCGGCGTTCTTTTCTGAAAATTTCTCTCCTCTGTGTTCGTAAAACACGGATAAACCCACTTGTAAGTTATATATTTCAAAAATTCGAGTTGATGTTCTTTTTTTGTCAAAATATTGCACTTAAATAATTTTTTATTGTAATACTATTCTTAAAACAATTTTATATACATTTTCTCTCTCTCTAATCTAAGTGTCACTAAGTATCATATTATCCATTTATGCGCGCGCGCTTTTGCAAAATCACGATTCCGAACGTAGTCGGATACCTTAATGGGATGAGTGAGTGAGTGAATATTAACGTCGCACTGTTTAGCTACACGAGGGCTTTTGGCGACGGACCACGTAATTCTGAACCATGGTCAAGTGACGTGGACGACACCTGAGCTGGCACCCCCCTCTCCTAACTACCACACCACACCAACGGGAGGATTAATGGGATGAGAGATATTGGTTTGATTTAATAAGGCGTAATGCTTTTTTAGTCCCTTGTTCTTTTTTTTATAAATTCATTTTATACGCTTTCATACTATAATAACAAGTCTACTTTCAATAAATCCAAGTTCACGTTCGTAGTTTACGGAATTAGTAAAAACTGAAATTAGCTGTATCTTCTTGTTTCTAAGAAAATCAGCTGAGTTGGAGATTGGTTAGTTTATTGGCACACAAGAGTATATATCTGGACAAGCTGCAAAAAAAATAAATAAATAAAAAATTGTTTATTTATATAAATAATCCATTTTCGAACAGGATTCATACCTTTCTTCGAGATTTGTAGTTCTATATAGGTATCAAGGTATGTAGGTAAGTAGGTTTGGACCTTTATTTAACGAAATCACTATATCCCGAAAAAAGGTTCATTATGTGAAAAATTCGTTGATAGAAATTCCTCAATCAAAACAATTTATAAACAACATGAAACAAATTTTGTATTCATAAACAAAATATATTTTTTTAAAAAAGGTAATTATTCACGCCATTTTTTAAAATTAGTATCTATTTATTTTATATATCTTACCCATTAAAAAAACTGCAAGGAAAGCAAAAAAAAAAAAAAAATGTACATAAATGTTTTGCCATTGTATTTTTAACTTTAAAAAAATTACTCTCTTTATGTTTAAACTAATTAATTTTTTATGACATTTTTTAATTTTAAGCCTACAAGTAATTTTAAAACACATTATTTTATAACCAGTAACTTTAGGCATACATTACTCTCCATGGGTTCTAGAATTTTATTACTGATAAAATCTGTTAATTTTGTTTGAAAAAGTGAAATGCTCGAAATTACGGCAACGTTATTCCTCCTGGGTCAAGGTCATGGATAACTATAAAATATACTAAAAAAGAAAATAATTTGAAATATCCAGAAATACTTTAAAAATAAACGGGGAAAACATCAAATTCAAATCAGGTTAAATTGCTAACCATTCCATACGGGGGATATCCTAACACTGAAGAAGTTCGTTTACGATGCTTACTGGATGAGGATGGGCGTTGTCATTCATAAACACAAATTCTGCACTCAGGGCACCCTTAAACAAACGGTACATGTTATTTTAGAATGATGTCCTGATAAATTCGGCCTGCCATGATTCCGATTTGAACATGCAAATCTGTTCTGGATTCCAGTATAATTTTCCTTAAACGAACAATCCTGCACCACCGTAACGGTGCCGTTCAATGACGTTGTCTTGGTGTATCTGGTACCTAGCGTTCTCTATATGAAAATCCGAAGGGAATCACACACATTACAAGCTAAACCTGAGCTCACCAAGTGCATTGTGACGATGTCCACGATGCATGTTCTCTATTCCAGGCTAATCGCTAGCGACAGTGAGTAAACTCTTTGTATGGTTCGAGATCTCGATTGTTATAGTTTTTAATTCAGCCGTGCGAACGATATACCCACTAGCGTATATACAAGAATATCTTACTTCGTATACTGTTAATTGATTCCCCCCCCCCCCGAAAGCTTCGCATTAAGGTATCCGACTACGTTCGGAACCGTGATTTTGCAAAAGTGCATAAATGGATAATATTTATGATATTTAGTGTGACTTAGATCAGAAAATGTATATAAAACTGTTTTAAGAATAGTATTACAATAAAAAATTATTAAAATATAATATTTCGACTAACAATAAACTTTTTTCAAAATGTTCTCCTTTCGTGAAAAATGCTTCTATTATAATAATATTCTGCCTGTATATAGATCAGACCTCTGTACAGAGGCTCAACTAGAATTTTTGAAATATATAACTTAGAAGTGGGTTTATCTATGTTTTACGACAAAAGAGGGGAGAAATTTTAAGAAAAAAACGGCGATAATTATTTCAAATGATTGTAACTCTGAAAATAATGTGAATTTTTCAAACATCATAGTTGAGCCTTTGTACAGAGGTCTGAGCTATATACAGGCAAAATATTATTATAATAGAAGGATTTTTCACGAAAGGAGAACATTTTGAAAAAAGGTTATTCTAAGTTAATTTTTAGCCAAAATATTGTATTTAAATAATTTTTTTTGTCAAAATGTGTCCTTAAAACAATTTTATGCATGTATTCTAATCTAAGTGACACTAAATATCATAAAAATTATCCATTTATGTGCCTTTTTAAAATCACGGTTCCGAACGTAGTCGGATACCTTAAATGAATCCGCACTAGGGGAAATATTATCTCTATAGGAAAATAAATAATTCGTTCGTATCAATTTTTATTAAACCAAAAATATTTGTTTACCTAAAAGTAGTGAAAAGTAATAAAAAGTAAATATAATGGAACACTTGCATTATTTACAAAGAAAAACATTAATTATTTTAGCCAGAATATCAGGCAAAGTTTTTTATACAATTCCCCCTTTTTTTTTTGCTTCGGATCATTTTCTTCTATCGATTCGCATGCTCTTTCCAATGGCATTGAATAATTTTTCAAGATTATTCAAAGTTTTTCTATTTTGTGTGCATTTTCTTCAATTTCCCTTTCTTTTTTCATATATTTGTTCTTCTGAGCTGATGAGAGATTCTCTTCGTCACGAAACTACTAGTCCTTCCAAATAGGTTGCAAAAATGACGGGAGCGTCTTGTAAGTCAAAGCCTAAATCCTGTTCAAGTTTTACAACGTCTGCTTATTTTCCTTTCTCATTCATTATAAACGGGCTCAGGAATGATGTTATACATAATAACATTTTTAAAAAGTGCGAATCAGTGATGCGAATCGGATGGCAAAAATAATCGACGTATACGTGATGAGGGTATCGTAAAGATGAAGGTAAATTATCTGCATGGACCGTAACCTACCACGAAGCCTTCGGCGATCGAGTTTATATTTATGCACGTTCTCATTGGTGTGCGTAGATTTTTATGAAAAAGGTGGGTAATTTTTAAAAAAAAAATACGTGCATGAAAATGCCCAGACTTAATCTTTAATGCTAAAAATTAAAAACTGCTTGTCTAAGGGTGAGTGAGCCTCCAAACTCCCCCTCGTATACACCCCACACTTCATACAATAATCCTCATACTTGATCTTGACCAGTAAACCCGTTCATTTTAGCATTATTTTAGCGGAAACATTTTCGCCCCAAAATTCTCCAAATCGCATAATAATGAATCAATTAGTACGAAATGAAATGTATGGCTCAAATTACTAACCACAGAAAAGCAGGATCCACATTGATTGAAGCCGCACTAGAGAGAGATATTTCTCTCTATATATATATCATAATCTCGTTTCAAAAATTAGGTATTATATAAATATATTTTTTCTATCCTTGATTGATTGATTGGCTATAAGGGATGTAGAGCAGCAAAGGCTATTTATCCCCTTTTTCGACCCTTCATTTGTTTACTTGAATCACCAAAATAAATCTTGTGCATTCTTGAATAAATTTTGCATGTTTGTGGTTGAGGGTTGGATGCGCAAAGTGATTGAATATAGTGTTAAAATTCACGCATCCATGAAATTCCTTTTCTTCCTTTCTTACTTGTGTGATCACGCATTTATAAAAATAAACATTCTGCTTTTTATTACACTACAAATCTATTTACCGTAAAATCCGGCGTATAACGGGCACTTTTAACACTAAAAATAAGATTGAAATTTACGAGAGTACGCGTTATATACACCGGGTATAAAAATGAGAGCTTTAAAAATAAAATGCGATATGAGCCTAAAGGAAAATGAGACATTTACATATGTCAAAATACTGTTTATTTAAAAGAAATGATAAGCCTTATTATGAACTTAAAGGTTTGTAATGATAGAAATACAATATTTTTTCAAAAGCTTGGGATAATATCTCGAATAAATTACCGTAA
>BMAV01002221.1:309406-336265 GCA_019973955.1 Trichonephila inaurata madagascariensis
AAAAATTCACATTATTTTCAGAGTTACAACCAATTAAAATAATTATCGGCGTTTTTTTTCTTAAAATTTCTCCCCTCTGTTGTCGTAAAACATGGATAAACCCACTTCTAAGTTATATATTTCAAAAATTCTAGTTAAGCCTCTGTACAGAGGTCTGAGCTATATACAGGCAAAATATTATTATAATAGAAGCATTTTTCACAAAAGGAGAACATTTTGAAAACAGGTTATTCTAATTTAATTTTTTGCGGAAATATTGTATTTAAATAAGTTTTTTTTTTGTCAAAATATATCCTTACAACAATTTTATACATGTATTCTAATCTAAGTGTCACTAAATATCATGAAAATTATCCATTTATGCGCCTTTTTAAAATCACGGTTCCGAACGTAGTCGGATACCTTAACATCTGTTGGAGCGCGAAGTCCCCATTGTGGCATAACGTGAAAATTTGGAGTGAGGTGTCAGTTAAGGTTTCGTTCACGACACTCGACAATGGAGGAAAATTATGAGGTTCGTCACTAACAACCCGCGTATAATTTCAGAACAAGTGAATAAGCATGTCAATTTTCGAAAGCAAGATTGAATATTTATTAACGTTACCGCCTGAAGCATACGAGGACTAATAAGTACGGCCTTTTAATTTTCAATCACTGTCAAGCGACGAGTAAAATTGTATTTAATGTTTTATGTTTATTGGTTTTGTATTAATTTAGATAAATCAAAATAGCACCGAATTAAAAAAAAATTGACTTGCCAAAACGCACACGCATATACGCTTTTGCTGAAAGATTGCATAGTATCTAAAAGACCTCTAATCCATATTGTGACGAAGCATATCTCCTTCCCCTATTTTTCAACAGATCCCGTGCCGACAGAAGCTGCGACAATTCCGAGAAGTTCCCTTTATGGCTGGGAAGGAATTTCGTAGCTGGGTGGTCGAGTTTCGGCCCCTTTTTGCCCAATTGACCGGGCGGTCAAAAGGGGCGCCATGTCATTGTGTGCCCATTTTCCCAGAACTCGGAGGCGCCGTCTCGTCGGAGAACATACAGCTGTACACCCAGCCGTGGCGTCTTTCGGACTGGCGGGAGCGAGACAATGCTTGGCGCGGCAGAGGGGTGCGACATCAATAGAGGCCGAGACCGGAAGGCGGCAGCAGGGGATTTGGACTGAGGCCGACAAAGAAAGGAGCGGTGGATGAAGAGGGAAAAGAAAATGCTATAAAACGGGCGAGAGAGTCCGAACAAGGGAGACTGGATCTTGGAAGGGAGCGGTTCGGACGTCCCTTGAGCGATAGGAAGAGCGATAGTGAGCCCGCGAAGTACAGCGGTCTCCTGGCTGGAAAGATCGAGAGAATACGGAAGAGACTCGAACTGATTAGGAACGAGCCCGCGAAGTACAGCGGTCTCCTGGCTGGTAAATCCAGGAACGGAAGAGAGTGCCAAAGAGACTCAAAAGTAATATTGAACTGTAATTAGAATGTACCCTTGTATTTATTATCTTGCTAATTTTCATGTTAAAAATAAATAGTTAGCCCAGATCTGAGAGAAGTCATTACAATATGAAAATTATTCCAACATTTATAGGCGCAAATACATCCATGTAATGTTAGAGTATATAGCTTTTATAATTTCTACACGCGCAAGAGAGGTAACCATATTTTAAACGTTCCTATATATGTTTCATGTTTTTACCATTAGTGCTCAATCATTCAGTCTCTATATTAGAGATAATTAAATCTATAAATATACATATCTTTATATATAAAATTCTTCTGTGTGCGTGTGTATGTGACAAAACTCCTCCTAAACGGCTGGATCGATTTTGATGAAATTTTTTGTGTGGGTTCCAGTGGATTCGAGAATGGTTTAGATTCACAATTCGGACCGATATCGCAATTAGTTAAAAAGATATTAATTAAAAACATTCAACTCAATATTCACCTGCATTGTTGTAACAACGTTATTGTTATAAAAATGACGTGAGTTGGCGTCGAAAATCTATTTTAAGCCAAACTGGCCAAACCATTGTTACAAAAATGCAGACGAATCATGCCTTTTAACGTTTTTAATTAATAACTTTTCAAATAGTCTTTACATACATAAATCTTCTGTGCGTGTGTATGTGACAAAACTCCTCCTAAACGGCTGGATCGATTTTGATGAAATTTTTTGTGTGGGTTCCAGTGGATTCGAGAATGGTTTAGATTCACAATTCGGTCCGATATAGCAATTAGTGAAAAAGATATTAATAGAAACCAGTTTTAATTAGGAGTTTTTGGTGCCAACTTTGATTTGTCTGCATTGTTGTAACGCTGTTATTGTTACAACAATGACAAAAGTTGGCGTCGAAAATCAGTATTCAGCCAAAATGGAATTTCATGACATTGCTCGATTGACTGAATTAATTAACTTTGTTTAAAAAACAAGTAATATAAAAAAAAAAATTTTAAGTCAATTTCTACTTAGATCAACAAAGAAAATTTTTATTTTAGCTACTTTTTTATTAAATAGTTACAGTTAATATAAATATGTATATACATAGGACAGAATCACAACATTAAGTGGTAATTAATTTTTATTAATTATCGTCAAAGTATCGTATTGTCATCCAAAACAATCGTATATATAAAATTTCAGTTCAACAGAATGTTTTAAAACTTGAGAAAAAAACCTTTTCAAGTTTTAACACAAGTCGCCAACGTGGCTGTATTTGTACTTCTTTGAATAATTAGTTTTAATCAATTAATTTTTGTTAATTATGATTAAATTATTGTACTGTCATCCAAAATATTCATATATATTAAATTTCAGTTCAATTGAGCACTTTGAAATGAATTTTATTAACGATTGAAAATTCCACCAAGATAAATAAATAAACAAACAAACAAACAAACAAACAAACAAATAAATAAATAAATAAATATATAGAGAGTGTGAGCTAATAGTAGGAATTGAATAAATGCTTTTAACATGTGATTAACTTGAAAGATATTTTCAAAATCTCAATTTCTACAATGCTTTAAATTTTTCTAATTTAAATTTCTAAAAAAAAGATAAAACTATTTTTCAAGTAGATTGGTACATTTTTTAACCTTTTCCAATGCTGCCAAGTTAATCTAAAACAAAATATTGTAAAACTTCAAAAAAATTTTGGAATTTTTTAATTAAAAAAAATTCTGCTATCTTTATTCACAAAATATTTTTAAAGGTGTGTTTTTTCCGTCTTGGGGAGCAGTAAATATACTACGAAAAAAATTGGAAAAATCGCCAAATGCCAGTAATAGTTAATTATGGGAAAGCTACCTCAGAACACACGAGTTTGAGTGCTTATAGAGCATGTGCGGAAAAACAACTTACGGAGAGTACGTAAGCAGATAAGATTTTTCTGTCAGATAAAAAGATGTTTTCTTTTTTAATGTTTTTTCTTTTATAATGAGTGTAAATAATAAATTTTCCAAATCCAATTTATTAGTTTGAATTTTAAGAAAGTATTCATTGTTTCATGTATAAAATAATTAATACGATCTTAGTTTTTAATAATACATCGTAACTGATACGTTTTCTTTTAGAGAAATAATTTACTAAAAAACCTTAATATAGGAAAATGCTTTCTTGTTTTTATTAAATAGTACATTTCCTTTTAAATCTTTTTTATACAAGGAATGTAATCAAATATTTAGGCTTTCTCCCCATAATTCTTTTATCACAGTTACATATATTTAATCGAAAAATCAAACATCCAGATAAAAGCAGTCGTTTCATAGCTAACGGTAGACATTTTTTGATTCATTATTTAACGAAAATTGATATAAATTAATAATTTTTTAAGAATTAAACTTATATTGCATTTTATTATTTATTATTAAATTATTTATTTAATAATAAATTCGTACATTGTGTGTTTTCTTGAGAACAAAACTGGATTAGTTTTGTAAAATTTTAATCGAAAATAGAAATTTGAAGAAAAAAAAAAGATCTTATCCCTTGGTGAAAAAAGGTGTGTGTGTGTGGGGGGGGGGTGATACTTGAAAAAAACCCATACAACGCTTGGTTGAACGGGAGGAAAAGAAATCTGTCTGATAAAGAAAAGGGGAAGAAATTTCTGAAAAGGGGATTTAAATGTGACATAAATATAGAAATCACTCACATCGCTGAGTAACACACACAGAAATACTGGTGCCCACAGAGAAAGGAAAAAGTTCCATGGGGATAAAATTGTACCCACGGAAAAAGCCCTTGCAACGCCGAGCTAAGTGGCGTGAAAACAGACCCACCCGACAGGACAAAATGTGGAAGAAACTTCGAAAAAGAGTATTTTAATGACATTAATATAGAAATCACAGAAGTGCTGACACTGAAAGGGAATTTTCCAAGGCATGAAGCTGTACACTTGAAGAAGCCCGCGCAACGCCGGGCCATCCAGCTAGTATGTTATAAAGTTCGTTTAAAGTCATTTAATTAGTTAAGTATAGCAAATTCGTTATTTCATCCTAATATTTTTCAAATTTATAGATTTTAGAAAATAATCCATTTTTTGTGGATATAAAAAATTATTATATACTTCAGATAATTTCCAAGTTGATACAAATAAAGAGGAATTAATATTTTATTTTTATTAATTCTGTGGTAATTAAAGTATTTTTGTAAATATCAAGGTGTAGTAAAAACAGAGAAACTGAATTGCTAAATATATTACAAGGATATTTGTTTTACAATATATTCTTCGCCTATAAGTGCACATCCTACTAAAACAAAAATTTTTTTTTAATTTCCTGTTTTTTACTCAAAGGTATTTTTGGAGCTAGCTAAAAGGTTTTTACTTCCATGTTTTGTTTTCTGGGGGAAAAAATACAAATTTTATTTCCAATAAACTTTATGGATCCATTTTCACTTGAAAATAAATCACTTGCCGTATGGACTGAATTTTCACTCTACTTCATACTACAGGATGCAGACGAAAACATTTTAAACCCCAATTTTGCGAGTGAAATTCATTGCTCTCTTTCAGGCTTCCTTTTGCCAAAAATAATTGCTTCAATTCACAGTAAGAGCGCGACTTCTAAGCCAAAATCTTTCAGGGATGCAGGATTCGACGAGTCGGTATAACATTGACTGGTACTTATCGCTAATAATTCTAACAGGTTTTAATAGCTCTCAAAAGAGATTTGATTAATTTTCTGAAACGGGACTTTTTTCTTAATGTCCTGAGCTCTAGTACCTTTCAGCATTGCTTAAAATAAATCTATCTTTATTTTCCATAAATTGATCCTCATGAATTGCTTTGAATTGACACCAAAACGTAAGTCAGTCTTTCACATCACCACCCAACTGTCTCTACGTTTTTGGCAACTAAGTTTTTTTTTAAAAATATTAAATTTGACAACAGATAAGAGATAAAAGCATTATTTGATTATTGAAAAGGCGTTTTCACTTTTCCATTCAATTCACTTTTTCTTCGTGCTTTATAATATCTGTAAATATTAAATTAAAGTATATAGATGAAGACTATATAATTTAGAATTTTGTTATTCATTTAAGTTGTGAAAATTGACTTTCAAAGCAGCTCATATTGTTTTAATGAAATCAAAATTTGCCTTGTTTTCTTAACTCTTCAATTAAAGCATTGCAATTTCTAATAAATGATTCACTAATAAAGACCTCTGTTATGTTTTTCTTACAAAAAGAACTAGTCTTTACAATTAGTTAACCACTAAAATTAATTGCAATATTATTCACTTATCATAGTCTGATTAGGTCTAGGGCAGGGGTCGGCAACCTGCGGTTGTTTAGTTACATACGTAAATATAATTATATCTTAAAATAATATGTAAAGTAGATCAATAATAGATCAATGTAAAGGCAATTAAAAAAGTATTGCATTTATTATTAAAATTTTTTAATAAAATTTATTGAATAATATTAATCTGTGATCCAAGTGTCACCTACCCATGCATTATGTTCAGGAACTGGGATATGTGTTTGCATTTTTCACACAAATTGTTGAAGTTTAGGTCTATCAAGAATAACTGCAATCACATTACGAGTTTCATTGGTTTTTATACCTTGTTTTTGTAGTCACTCGCATTGAAAAATGTTTTTCGGTTATATACATTGTTCCAAATGGCATTAAAATGCTTACAGCTGTGTATTTTATGCAACAACTAGCAACATAAAATTTAGGATCTGTTCTTGCTTAAATTTAGAATTTTAACATCAAATCTGTTGATATGTTGTAGGTGTTTTTCCACAATAAAAAAAGGTGCATTTTCCATAAGAAAACTATATAATTTTGCAAAACATTGTACTGACAAGTATAAAATTATCTCATGGAACTCAGGATAGTAAACAATAAAACATTCCCAATCTAGTAAGTAATATATGTATGTATATAGAAAGAAAACATTTTAATATTCTCTTATATTATAATAAAAGTTTAAAAAGTATTGCAAAATAAAGTTATTGTGTATGAATAAAATGTTCAGTTTCTTAATGACAGAGTTGAGCTTTAAATTCTTGTGGGTAGACAAACATTTGAATCCATTTTGCAGACACATTTTTAAGTTTATTTTCGATTTTTTTTATTACAACTCATGGAACCCTGGGGTTCCATGAAACTCAGTTTGTAGACCACTGCCCTATTTAATCTTCACTCCAAAGTAGTTTTGTATCTTGTAATCGGAGAAATAAATAAATACACCAAAAAATGTCTAGAAATTAAATCTAAACATTTCATGACTGTTCCAAATGCCCACAAACTTAATACCAATATTACATTATTACCAAAAATACAGTATGATTTTAATTAACAAGTATGTAATTATATTCAGTCTTTTTAATTCATTATACCACATTTAACACAACAGGAAAGTGACCTTTGTAAAAGTGATTCAAAAATTATTTTTACAAAGTAATACATAGATAGAAATTTTTTGAAACAAGAGAGACACTGCCAGTTTTTAATGAACAGTTTCAGATAAATTCAAGAAGTCAAGAGAGAAATAAAAGTTAAGAGAAATAGAAAAGAGAAAAAAAAATTTTCTTTTTAGTTTCTCAAAATCAAGTAAAAATGCCAAACCATGATACAAACATTGAATTAAAGCTTATAAAATAAAGTTTGAAGTATGAGAAAAACAGAATAAAAGAAACATAATTATGTAATCAAAAAATTTTTCAGAAATATATTAAAAGACACAACAAAATATAAAGCAAAAAAATTATGAAATAAACGGATTTTATTAGGCACAGATTGGAAATTACAATAGTTTCCCGAGATAAACTCGGAAATCACATGCATGACTAGCACAAAAATGAACAAATATATCTTTTAAAGATAATATAAATATATATATAATCACTGCTTCTTTAAAATAAATACTGCTTCATAAAAGATAAATAGCACTTTTTATAACATGTTTATAAAATTGTAATGAAGCAATAATTTTTCCAATAGGAAATTTCATATAAAATTGTTGAAACAACAAATAACTTGAACAATTTTATTTCAGGTTTGTATAATATATTTTTTCCATGAACAATGTTATTTCTCTTTCTGTTAAATAAAAATAAATATTACTGTATGAAACAATGTTTCTGCCAACTGCTTTACTTTAAAAGTAATCCAATTAAAATCTTTAAAGTACGCATTCACAAAAATAAGGAGGAAAAAAATATATCTACTTAGGAAAAAACAATGTTGTCCGCTGAAAATGTAATAAACATTAACATTTTATCATTGGTTCACTATTTTATTCTACAGAAGAAAAAAAAAACTATAATATTCTAAATATTTTACGAAGTTTTCAAATTATTTAAAACAATAAATTTTTTCATTTCTACTACCTTTTTTACAAATTTCCCCTTCAGTTTTAAAGCATGTTAAAGTTCAATCTCACTATGAAAAATTATTTTTCTAATATAATTTTAAAGTATTAATATCAAAAGAAAAATAGTGTTAGTGCACAATATAAAGGTACTACAAGTGTACTAATTGGTACAATTTAAGTGTGCGGATTAATCTAAATAATATATTGTACTATTGATGATGCAGACATTTATTATATAATATATGCATGAAAAGAGTGATTACATAACAGCAATATATAATTTCATCCAGTTTAAAAAACATCTTTAACATTTTCTTATACAAAGCTTTTCTTCATTTAACTTCCTACTGAATTTACTTTGGTAAGTGCTATTCACAGATGTCTTGACTGTGTGTTGGGCAATTACATATTAGAAGCAATTTTTGTACACATATATTCTATCATTTCTATGGAATAATTAATTTCTAATCTAAACAACAATGAACAGAAAATAATTGATATTAAAATTGATTTCCTTTTTAATATATTTAAAAAAATTAATAATTAACCAAAATTATTACTGAGAATTGAAGCCAGTCTAAATTTTTAGTGGGTTTGAAATCAAAGATATTAAAATGCATAAAAACAGATTTCATGTGATATATTAAGAATCAATTATAACAATAAGATAAGAATGGTTCAGATTGAAAAAAAAAATCAAACTTATAGATAATAAATATATTTATAAACAGCAATTTATTAAAATTGAATACCATAACAATAGGAGTAAAAATGATGCAACACAACATAATTATAAATATAATACTTCAACTCTTACAAATACAGAAGGAAAAATAATTATAATATAAATAAGTATAAAATTTCTACAACAGGAGTAAGATTTAAATAAACAATCACAAAAAATATTAAAATAACTTGGTTTTAGAATGGAATTGTGATGAAAAGATTTCTTTAGGAGCAATAATAAAATGAAACAAACAATTCAGAAATGAAAAGAAAGACACTTTAATTGAGACTTCAGACTGGAGCTTTCACTGAAAACAGTTTATTTATCAGTATTTCATTCTGTAATCTTTGAAGGAGAAATCCAACCGCCAAAAGCTTTTTCTAACTCAACAGCAGCTGCAAGTGTCAACCGATCCTTATATGGGCCAGCAACAACCTGAACCCCAATAGGTAAATTTTCGTTTCCCAAACCAAGTGGACAATGTGTGGCTGGAAACCCAAGGACATTAAAGATTGCAGTATATGAAAAATTGAATGGTTTAAAAAGGGATTCATTATGATGTGGAGCAGCAGTTGGATGTGTAGGGAGCAGAAAAATACCATCATCTCCCAGGAGCTTGACCAGTTCTCTTCTAAGATCTTCTAACATCTTCAAATAATGATCACTTCCTTCAATCACAGATTTTTCAGTTACACCAAGGACTATAGCAGGAAATGTAAACCTGGATTGCCCAAATATCCATTGTAGGAATTCTAGTTTAAAGTGGATTGTACCTTTTCGCTCTGCCAACTCATCAGAAAATGTGGGAGCCTTGCAACTGGATATAGAGGAAGCCCACATCAGGTACATATATCTTAGAGTAGGCAACTCCAATTTTTTGGGTACAATTTTGTAAGCATTGCTGAAATGATTGAGAACCTGAAATATTCATAGAAAAAGCTTGTAAAAATGTTTCTCTGTTATTCTCAACTAATGATAAGGGAAAATTAAGAATTATTTGAAATTTTAGTTTTATAACATCATTTAATGATTATATTCAAGAAATTAACAGTAGTATAAGCTGAAGTTTAATGATATATTCAGCTTCATATTTCTCAATATGTAGTACATAATGCGGGTACTTCAAGAAAATATTAGGATAATATTAAAAATAATTAAAATATAAATTTTTATATCCATCTTTTAAACAAATCTATAAAAGGCTATTTTAAAAAATCAGCAAAAAAAATTTAATGCACAGAATTTACTCAAAACAATATTGGAAAAACATTAAGATTTTTAAGAAGCTATGATAATAAATTAGAGTATCTTGTTTTATAGCATCTAATTTGCAATGAGAGAAATAAACATAATTTAACCAATGCAAAAAAGAAAAAAAAATGTTTGACAAACAGAAGATGTAAGGTTAGTTGTTTTTATTGGTGCTAGGGCAATATTTGGTCAATCTGCTTCAAACACTTCCCAATTTAAAATATATTTTAAAAATCTAGACAAAACTTTAAATGCAAGACAGGAAGAAAAATAGAGATGGTATGATGAGGAAAATGGAAGAAAATAGAAATCCAAAGAGCACTGTAGGAACACACAACCTGTGTTTACCAAATACAATTAACTCCATTGGAGAAGGGAAAGATTACTCCTCAACTTGAGGGATGTAAATCTTGTACTTAAAAGATTAACATAAACTATTTTTACTTTGATAAAATATCACAAATAGCAATGTAAGAAGTAATAAACTAAACTACTGAATTTTCCCAACTAGGAGTTGTTAGTCTTTGCATCAAATTTTTAAAAGCTAAATAATTGTTTTTAAGAAATGTCTTTTTTAAAGAACAGTGTACATATATTTTTTTCTGTCCTAATTCTTATTTTTATATTAAAACATAATTAACACACTGACACTTAATGTTTGAAATGTTTAATTTTTTTATAAACATAATTTAGGAACTTTAACCAGGTAGATATTCTATTTTTGTGTGTGTATATATAGTGTACACAAAAATAAACACAACAAAAATAGTGTACATATCCTTTTAAAGAGATTATTTATTAGAGAAATATCAAAGAGAATTCATCAGAGAGGATTTGTACTAAACTTTAGAATAATACAGTTTTCAATAATATTTTAAATCTATAATTCTAACTACAGTTATTATTGTAATTAATTTAAAAGTGAATATAATTAAAATGTAACCAAATTGCATCTAGTAGTCATGAAACACATTTCTCTAAAGAAAATTAGTATTTCATTAAAAAAAAAATTAAAAATGAAGAATTAAATATATTTAATTGCAACATAACATGAAATGCAGGTAAGTATTTCATGAGAGAAGTCTCTTCACAATGTAATATTTATTCCACAATAACTAAATTTAGTTTTCTAAAAGAATATTTTCAACAAATTAAAATTTAACACAATGAATAACAGACTCAAATGCATACATTGTTAAGAAAAATGGGCTATATTACTTTTCAGAAAGTAAGTAATAACAATCAAAATAGCTTAACATGAATCTTTGAAAATGTTATTCTTTTTTTTATTTTTAAAACAAGATTGGAACTGTTGCAACACTTACAATTTATATAAAAAACAATGATAGTGCCGACATTAAGTATTACAAATATAGCAGTCATCTTCTTAAATGAAATATTAAAATAAATTTTTACACAACATAAAAAAATTATTCAATTAAGAGATTAATACATTTTGTTGTTGTTACTGATGCCACCTGATCGGTAAAGGCCACATCAAGGTCCACGAAACTCATCATGGTAAAGAGCTAAGTGACGCCTGTCGTTAGCTGTAGTTTTGAGCACCATACAGGTGACAGTACGATTTGGCTTGTTTCCACCCCAATTTTGAGGGAGGACACCTGGTGGTGGTAAGGGGCCTCCCACCTCTTTCCCTTCCACCAACCACACAAGAGGACTTGTGGCTCGATGGCTATTTATAGTACCCCCATGCCGCGAAGGCACTATACATTTACAAAAATCCATGTCTTCTCCGGGATTTGAACCCAGACCCTACGACACAGCAGTCAGCGTCACTAACCACTATACCAAATGGGCGACTTAATACATTTTAAATATTTATAAGGAAACAGTGAAATCTTACCTTATGAAGAGCATATAACATATCAGACTCAGTCTTAGTGAACATTACATGATTTCCTACATCTTCTATGTAATAAACCTTAAGTTCTTTCATTTTGACCTAAAAAAATAATAAAAAAATTAAATAATGTTATAAGTCAATCAAATACAACTGCATTAATTATTCATGTTTTTTTTAATGCAAAACTGAAAAACTATGCCAAACTTGGAGTACTGCAGTCATCAAAGAATATGTCTTAGAAATAACATTGCTCTTTGGTTTATTAATTACAGAATACTATAGACTGTAATTATTCTGGTTTATTACTCAAAGAGGAAATTTTCCAGACAAAAGTAGAACATAAGAGAAAATTTATTTATTATAAAATGAGAACTATAAAATGCAGTTGTAGAAAGCAAAATTATAAAGTTGTTTTAATGAACAGTGAACTAAATGCACATACATAGTAAATATGATTTTACTAAAATCTTGCACAAAAAATTCCTTAAATAGTTTTTGTTAAAATGTTAAACAATTTGTTAGACTAATACAAGAGAAATAAGCTTTTTAAATGGACAAATGACTATACATAGAAAGACTTTATTTTAAAGTTACATATACAATCTTATATTCAAAACATGCAAAATTCCTTCAGATCAATTGCATTACTAATTAATTTTCTTAAAAATAATTTATAAAATGTTTTTAAGACTTCCAAATGTTTATTAATTTTCCATGCATACATATTATTGTATCTATCACATACCACAGTATTTATATTTAGTCTATTATTTGTGAATAGAATTAACGATTATTGTACTTTGTAAGGATTTATACCTACAATTTCACAAACTTCAAATGACCCTCATTAGACTAAGTTTAAAAATGTAAATATTTATTTAAAGCATTGGTTATTTTATTATATTTTTCTGCTGTATTAAAGACAAAAAAATAATAAATAAATAAATAAAATAAAATTGTGTGTAATAGATCTAAGAGATTCTGTTGTATAATAAATCTAATAGAAATAAAAGAATAGTGTAGTGTTAAAGGATTTAAATTCATTACAAGACATAATTTAACAAAAATGTTCATTTTGCAACTTTGTAAATTAATTTACACACACATATATCTTGAATGCCTCCAAATACATAACACAACTAATTTTACATTCTAAAAAAATTGCTTCTAAGTCTGAAACAAAGTAAAAGCCTGCACGCACCAGAATTTTGTAATAAAGTTTGATAAAAAAAATATGAAATGCTAAATGTCTGAATAAATACTATAAAAATTTTACTACATTTTTCTTTATTGAAAACATATCACATGAACATTACAATGGTACCTAAAACAATAAAAACAAATATTCTGTTTTTGATAAGTTAAAAATATATTTAATTACTTAACAAATATTGAAATATTATGAAACACTTTAAAAATTAATATTAAAAACTATGAATTTCTATTGCTGTCAAAATTAATACAAGACAAGAAATGCCCTTACTGGTAATTCCAAATGCAGAAGTGATACATTTTTTCCTGCCATTATTTTCACCATGGGAATCAGATCTGTAGCATATCGACAAAGAGGTCCCAGACTAAGGCAAGGTACAAATTCCCTCTCTCCAGAGGGTGGGTAAGATCCATAATTAGATATAACTTCTATAAAATATATAAATGTTACATGAAAAAGCCATATTTTAATTCATATTAAAACATAATAAGAATGTAAATATAACTTACGAATGATTCTACATTTCTGGACATAGAATCATTGTTGATCATTCAAGAATCAAATTTTGCCACTAAGTATTTTTTTATTAACTTAGTATAACATTTAAAATAAGATTTTATTTTTATTATGAAATATTTTGCACTATCAGTACAAATTAAAATTCAGAATATATTTCAAAATTGATTTTAGATCATAAAATGTAAAACAATGAATTCAAAATTAATATGTATGATTCATATTTTAGAAATTATAGTAGTTCAACAAATATACGCGAAATTAGAAAAAAGAGCAGAGCTGTCTTATTAGACACTGTTTAATCTCAGTGAAAAGTAATCAGCAATCTTGCACAACACTAAATCATGAAAAGTAGAATTTTGAATGAATTCAGAAAAGAAAAATTCCCTTCATACTTTTTTTTATTTCCATCTTAAATAATAAACATACTTTAAAAAAAAATTAAAAAATCTTGCAAAGTAATCCTTTTATAACATTTTAGAATGAATAATAACCATTCATGTATCAATAAGATTTATAAAATGATTTAAATTTTTTACCCGACTCCAATTTTTACTACCTGTGTACAGTTCAAGATTTACTTTTATTAAATAGTAAGAAAAATATTTTACAAGCATTATTATGGCATGAAATTCAGAAGTCAATGCAAATGGATGCTCTAAAATTTTTATAAAACCAATTGTTACAAAATATTATAACTTAATGATGTACCTATCATTTTAAATAGTAGATGATAAATTAATTTCAACCGAGTTTCGTTCTAAAGAAATAATATTTAATACAATGCAATGTAGTTTTTTACCATGAAATCACTCCTCTCACTTGGTATGCATAGAAACACTTATAACATGTTATTTACATTTTTTAAATTCTTTTTAAATCATTCAAATCCTTCCAGTCATGATTTGATTTCTTTACATACTACAATAATATTTCATAAACTTTATATTTTGCATTAATTAGTTGAACTGCTTGCCTGCTGTACCAAACATTTGTTTAAGAAATTAAAGAAGGTATAAAAATAAACATAGAATGTTTGTTAAAAACAAAGTAAATAAAGAGAAATAACATCTTAAATATGATTTAAAATTCCAATTTTTAGTAAAAAAACAAATAAGTTCCAGCGAAGGAGTTCCACCAACAGATCAGGCATGTTTAAAGTGAACAAATGGAAAAATATTTCACAATGACAGTGAAATACTGGACATTCGAGCAAAATATGGTGTTTAGCACATAAGACGTGTCAAGATGAGTGCTTTGGAACCTTCTATCCTAAAAATACAAGTCAGAGAGTGAAACAGTAGTGTTCAATTTATAGCCTTCAGAGAGGAACAATATTCTTCCAAATACTTGCATGGAATCAAAGAGATACTGTTGGTAGAATGTTGTTATGTTACTATCTTTTTACAGGTTCCATTGTAAGTGAAAAAGATCTAAGAGCTGAATTGTTTGCATGAAATCAGTTAAAAGAACATGTGAATGGAGTCACTAGGTTGCACATTTAGCTGCAATACCTTTTATGCCCATGTCACTAAGAATACATTTGACAATGGAGTAAATAACTTTATATTCATGTGTAACAAATTTTTAAGTACAAGATATCATATGTTTTCCTTACCATACCTAAATATTTTGTATAATTAATATTTGCAATTAAAATACTAAATAATTGTTTACTACTAATTAAAAATATGCTTAACTTTCTTTCCTTAAATTCCACAGAAGTAAAAAAAAAAAAAAAATGCTGTATTCTACAGTTAAAATACTACAACCTTACTACTGTTCAAACAACACAAGGATTCAATAAAACGTTTAAAGAATTTCTAAAATTACTTTTATTTAGTTAAAATGTCATATGGAAGCAAATTTGAATAAAAATACAATTTTTAAAATACTTACAAAGTTATATTCATAGCACTTAAAAACAAGATGCACATTCTGAAAAATATCCTTACCAGGTGAGGGTTTATGGCCAAAAACACCATTAAATAATGCAGGCATCCTAATACTTCCTCCAATGTCTGAACCAATTCCAATTACAGAACCAGCAGCCCCAATAAGTGCACCTTCACCACCTAATCAGAACATTATATTCAGTTTAACATTTAAGTATTACAATAATTTCAAAGAAGTCTTTGGTTTATAAATATCTATCCATATATATATTATGTTTGCATTTTAAAATGTAATTGAAAATAATTTAAAGATGGGTTGTCAAAATACAGTGGTTATATAATTTTAAGTTTAATAGCTAAATAATAAAAGAAAAATACAAATTAATTTGGCTTACAATTTATTAAGAATAATTTCAATTTTTTTGTATGCATGTGTGCAATATAACACTGCAGTAACTTGATATTTATTACAAACTTTGCAACACAATACAGTCAGCCTACATTTTTTTTATTCAGATCCATTACTCATTTTGCCTTTATATTAATAAAAGATGACATTTCACTTAAGATGGCCTTCACATGTTAGATAAAATATTAGCAAATTATTACAAAATAATTGAAAATAACTTCAGACATACATAAAAAAACATCCAAGTTGGTCGAAGTTACTCTACTTCCAAAAAGTTAAAATTAGTTCTTAAGTAAGCATTCCAATTAATTACAGGTTAATTAATGTTACAAAAATGCAAAATGTAAACTCAATTTTCTCAAATTCTGGATTTACCAAAGTTTAAAAATATTCTACTGATCACATCATTAAAAATGCATTATAATGAATTGTAAGGAAAAAGAGTCTATAATAAATTGTAAGGATACTTTTTTTCTTTTTTTAAAATGAAACAAGACACAATAAAAAGCATTTGCATTTGAGATGTGCATGTAATTTATGCATTATAAGATTTCAAGCACTTTAATTTTTATTTGATTTTTTATTATACCTTAAGTGAAATAAGTATACATATACTGATTATTTAATTTATTTTTTTATAAAATGAATAATTTTATGTACATTTTTAGTTCTTAATGATTATTTAATACCAAATTTATTAATATTTTGCAATAAATATACCTTGTTATGTATTGTTATTTTATAAATGTAACTTCATTCATAAACATGATTCTGTGATATTATAAGAAAAATTGCATCTTAAAATTGGTCCAGAAAAGGTTTTTTTCTGGATTTGAAAGAAAAAAAAAATGTATCATTATTTGAAATTTAGGCTAATTTACTAAGACTTCTATCTTAGACCATAAAGAAGTAGTTTGAATATAATAGAAGAGCAAAACAATATAAATAACATTAGTTTCCCGAATTCCAGCTTTTAGTGATCCGAATTTCAGAAATTGGTATTAAAAATACTTGTATTTCAGAATTATAATGGGTACTCATTTTAAGAATGGGCAGAATTAATTAAGAATGTTTTGCAGAAAAGAATGAAATTTCTCATACATACCACTACTACCTCCAGGACTTCGACTTGTATCATAAGGATTAGAGGTTCGCCCATAAACTCGATTGTATGATTCATACCACATACCAAGTTCGCTGATATTTGTTGTAACTAAAGGGATAGCACCTGCAGCTTTCATTAGTTTAACTGTTTGGGCACTGTTAGGCGATCTAACATTTTTTCGAGACACAAGCCCAGCTGTAAAAGGCATGCCTGAAAGAAAAATACAATAAAATAACTGTCACAGAATGTTTTTTTTTAAAGAAAGTAACAAATTGCTTTTATTTTACTTGTAGAATCTAAATAATGCTTACATAAGATTAAAATAATTTCAAAATCACGTAACTTAATGGTTAGTAATTTAAACTCAATTGCTGGATAGATGTTTTTCAATAATCTTTAATTCTGAAGTATACATCTAAAGAATAATACATTGATTAATAGTGATAATAATTTATGTTTTTTCTATTAGTATGAATAGTGTTCTTGTGATACATGAAAGATGAAAAGGAAAAAATTTTGAATATAATTACTGTTGGAATATATTTTAAAAAACAGGCTTGAAGATGAGTTTTGTATTCAGCCTAAATTAGATTATTTTGTACAATTCTTGCTCATCAGTGTTAACAAACCAGAAATATATTGGCAAACAATATATTCAGTAATAATTTATTTTGATTCATGTAAGTTTGTTTGGAGTTGCATTAACTTTCATATTTGGCAAGATTTCATACATACAATCATAATATGCTTGAAAAAATTTCTAACTTTGATAAAAACATTAAGAATTGAAACTGAAAATTTAGATTTATGTAAACAAAATGAAAGGAATAATTAGAGAAAAAAATGAGTAAAACAATGCCAATTTATGATATTCAGATATCTGACATTTTCATAGCATAAAAGAAAGCTAACTTTTGTGAAAAAGTGTTTTAAACATCACAAAATGATTAAGAACAACCATTTTCAATTACCAATTGATAAGTATAATTTAAGCTTTACACAAATTTTTTTATTAATAAAATCCTATTTTATTTTGTTTATAATTTGTAAGGCTTGTTTAACATTATTAAAAAACCCGTTTTTCATAAAATTTCATACCTTCAACAGCAATTAATTCTTTTACAGACATAGGGACACCCAAAAAAGGAGTCTCTCTTTCCATTTCTTCCTCAGTTCTGTAATCACTAGCAATCAGATCATCAATTTCCTGGGCTTCTTCCAAAGCCCTTTCAAATCGAAAATTGACAGCAGCATTAATGACTGGATTGATTTCTTGGATGCGAGAAATGTACGCATTGACTAGATCAACACTCTTTAGCTAAATGATAATTAATTCAAATAAATAATGAACTTTTCAACATTTTGTTGCAATTTTTCACAAAATGGAAATATTAGGGAAAAATAATGCATTCAATTTAGTTTATAAAGAAGAGAAAAATATAACTTATAAAAAACATATTTATATTTTGACACTTCTTAACTCTTACTCCGAGGCAAATTTTTAATATATATATAAATATAAAAATTATTCTAATCAGTACAGTTTATTTCTTAAAATTTATAGAATTAAACAAATTTTATTCAATTTCAAATAAGTCCCAGATAATTTTACTATTTCAACTGAGCCATAAAAAATACATTAGCCTTTTTTCCAATGTTTTAGAGCATAATAATCCTTTATTTTTAAGTAAAAATGCATTCAAAATACTTAAACTATGTCATTATAGTTAATACTTAAAATATATTCAGAAAAAAAAATTATGTCTCATTATCAAAGAGATTTCCTTTTCATATCATTCATCCTGGATATTGCCTATGATTGATACTTTTAATCAACCTGTTTTTAGAAACATTTTCAATGGCATAAAGGGGGGGGGGAATACTTTCTGTATATCTGTAATTCATTAAAAAGTTAATTTTATTAGCAATTTTGCAAAAAGAAAAAAAAATTCTTTATACATAAATAATTGTATTGTATGATAAATACAAATGTCATTTATAAAATTTTCCTCTGACCATCAAGTAGAACAAAATATAAATCACATATAGGTCTTTTCAAACCAGATTTACTTACTCATTTCCTGTATTTTACAAGGAATTTTTAATTGTAATTTTCAGAAAATTCATTTGTTTAAGAAAAATGTGAATTTTTGGAACCTATTGGTTACAGGCACCATTAAGACAAATACATTGCAACATGTAAAAAACACACTAAATTCTGTTTGGTTATTGTGTTTGTATTGTGTTGTGTGTCAAATAAAATATCCCCGATGTCTGAGTTCAAAACACCTCAGAAAAGCAATCATCAGCCCATGGTTGCTATGACCAATAAATACTAAAAATTTATTTTTATTCGTGAGTTAAAACACTTTATTTCTGAGAAATTGAACATTTTCTTCTTTGCCATTTTGTAAACTTCATAGTTCCAATATTATTACAAAATAATAATCAGAAAAATGTCAGTTCCATATGAAACAATATTTAGAGCATACATGGGTTGAATAATGTAAAGTGCATGCTCTATTTCCATTAAATACTGAAACTAAGAGTGGGGATAGTTATAAAATAATGCACAAGATTTGATAAATGTAATATTTTTTATTTTTTCATACTGAACTAAACATTTCCTGTTTTTATATACTTCTCTTCACATAAATATTAAACAAGGTACATATCATTACATTGGTCAACACAGTGAAAGAATTAAGAAATTTATTTTTTAAGGTTTCATGTTAGATTCTACAGGAAGAAAAAGCATATATATCATAAATAAACTTTAGAAACATATACTTATTGGAGAAGCAAAGGCATAATATTTTGTACACACACACAAATATCTTTTTAAAAATATTATAACTTGTAGGAAAAATTGTTGATGCAATAACTTGAAGGGAAAAACAGTAGGTTTTATATAAGGTTTTTCACCAGTTTTGTCTCTCACATTTCATTTAATGAGTCATTAAAAAAATTGAATTTTAGATAAACATAAGAGATAAATACTCCAATAAGTATATTCAATATAAAACATAAGATAAGAATAAATTAATAAACAGATATTCAAATAAAAACATATATATACATGTTTTGAGCAATCTTTTTTTCACAAATATCTTTGTGTATGATTCTCCTTTCTGAATCTGTCTCAACATGCACTTCAGGTGGTATTTTATTGGAAAAAGTAGCATTTGTTTTCACATTAAACAACTATTTCAATTCATACAAAAAAATTTAATTCATTTTTATTCTTTCCATCCATTAATATCAGCATTAAAAACTTGATATTAATGTATTATCACACTGACCAGGAATATTGGTGAAATGACTGGTACCTGCCAAACAAAAGCTGATCATTTTATGGGCTAACAACCTCTTTATGACAATCTAAACTAACACATTATTTTGTTTATCAAGTCACATCATTTAGCAGCAGTTTTTGTTAGATAAAAATGATTAATGGGATAATACTTAAGAACCAAACACTTTTTAATTCTTAGCACAAACATTTAATAATTAAAACATTGACATTTTGATATACTTGGATACAGTTATTTTTTACTAAAAATATAAGAGGTAAAATACAAAATTTTAATTGTTGAAATATTAAAAAGATAATTACTTTTTTCTTTCTAATCTTTGCAGCTAGACTAGTTGCAGGAGATAGAAGTAATAAATTAGTAATTGGAGGCAATTCATCACCTTTCCCAAAATATGCTATTTTGAATAAAATATGTATGCAAACATCAAAAAGACGATGAAGAACACTGAAAGCTTTCCAAAATAATTTCATTTTTTTCTACAGTGATAATTTCATAGCTTTAAAAAACCTGAAAGTAGAAATGTTAAAAAAATTAAATTCTTATAAGTATTTTTTAAATAAAAAACTACAGGATATTTTTTTTTATAAAAATGAATAAGAAACAAAACTTTGAAACCAAATATAAATTAAAGAGACTGCATTTATTATTTCTCTTAAAATACATTATTTGGCCATCTAATAACATAAAGTAAATTCCAATCTCTAATAATAGGGAGAAAAAAATTCCACAGAAGATAGTACAAATCATGAAGAATAATTTTGAATGAAAACAACTTATTTAAATAAAAATTAGTGAGTTAAGGATATAAATTGTAGTTATTCATACTTCCACAATAACAATATTTCTTTCATAAACAAAACTGTTTATATTTACTTAATAAAACAAACAAAAAACATTCTCCAAAAGACATAATCAAAATCTAACAAATTACAATTTTAAAAAAAAAGTGTCCCGTATAAATGAACAGTTTGTATGAATACATGAAATAGCTTGCAATTTTTTACATTTTGAAGGGATTAGTTATTAATCGATAAAAAACCATTCAAAAATGTAAATCTTATAAAAACTACTTTTACTTTTTACAAATTATGGGAAAACAAATTTAAAAAAATCCATAAAAATAAATAAGATAGCCTTTTTAAAAAATAAGATCCGCTAAAGATTATTTTCATGTGTATGAAAATTTTAAGTACATTTGACTGAAATTGCACAAAATACTTTCATTTTTTTAATAAAAACGTCAAAGATTCATCATTACTGACACAAATTATCAAATGTTTCGCTTCGATATCATTATATAAATACCGGTTAATTCAGGCGCACCCAATTTATCCTCCACAGTTTAATCATTATCAGATAAATTTTAAAAATAATTACAACTCACAGTTCAAACTCCAAGGCTAGTTACCTAAAGAGCTACAATGAAAACAACTTATTTAATGGGTAATATTTTTCATCAATGAGTGATGACTACTGTAAATTAAATACTAGAACATAAGACATTTCGAAACGAGCTAAATATTAGCGGACGAAATTTATCCGTTACGGCTGCAGGCAAAGATGAGAGAATGCTGTCCCCCCCTTCAAACAATGCCTTTCAAAAATCATCTGCAAAATGTTTCTGCTGAGAAAGAAGCATCGTCATTAAAAAGGGAGATACAATTTATGAATTAAAACATCTTAAAATAAGGAAAACAGGTTTTGCCTCATATAGCAACATAACATTGGTGACTTTAAAAAAAATTTTTTTTTCACTAATGGATGTGGAAATAGCTGGACCCACCCTCCCCCCATAAAATGCGCGTGGTTCTCCTATTTCTCCCTCTCCCTTAAACTTTTACCTTTCATATAATTGGTTTTCAAGATTTTTAATCAAATACAAAGAATTCGCACAAATTTCATTACATTATAAATAAAGAAAACATTTTCTTGTCGCTCCCTATGCCTATTTTTGTATTTGTTCAATTATAATAACGTCTTCTCATTTAAAACCTTTATCATTCTAGTATTCTTCACCATTAAATGATCATTAAGCAAAGAAAATACTTCTGTGATGCACACAAACTTCTTTTTACTAATTTTATTCTGGATACTATAATTTTCTTCCATCAAAAGTGGTTTCGGCAATTTTTGTAAATTCATTGGCAACTTTGAACTTCTTCATTTAACTTTAAATCCTCTTTTTTTCTTCCATTTTGTAATGTGTTTCATACTTACTTCTGTAAGCCCTGTGTGATAGTTTGTGGTGCACGGGGATTTATAAATATTTTTAATAATATATGTATATGTGTGTGCGTTTTTTAATTCTCTTATATTTTATTTAAAACTGTAAAATAAACATTTCTTTGTTCTTTTTTAATACACTTATTATTATTAGTGAATATATTATAGTGAGTTTTGTGTATATAATTATTGTCTATTAAAACTATTTTACAAGTATTGTATTCTATCTTCTAAAAGTACGAAAATAATAGATATAGCAAAAATGTTTTAATCTACATTTCTTTTTTATTTGTTCAGAAGAAGAATGAATAAAATTGATAATACTCCTATTTTTTCCTTTAAAAAAACAACTATTATAAATCCCCGTGCACCACAAGATGGTAATCTTAAATTGATAACAATTTAACAACAACAAAAAAAAAAAACCGAGATGATATCAAAAAAAGGAAGAAAAATTTTAAAAAGAAGAAATGAATTTTTTAAATTAACAAGATGTTTTTCTTTTCTCTGGAAAAATCATTACTTTTTCCATCATCATAAAAAAATAATCTTCCTTGAATAAAGGAAAATCATTGAAAATTCAAAATTATTACATGTAAAATTTGAATTTATATTACATTACCAGAAAGAAAAGAGATTAAAAAAAAAGAGAGAGGAAATTTTGAAAAGTTAGTGTAATAGGTTTTCTTGACGAGATGTAAATTTTTACTCGAATCCAGTCTTGGAAGTTTTAATTTACTTGAATTCTTGGGAGTAAAAACAAACTGAAATCTTAATGATTCTGTAACAAACCTGAACTGCCTCAATGACATCATTATCTGCTATCCTGCTTCTACAACCCTTTCGGGGCTGCGGTAGCCCAGTGGTTAAGGTATCGGACCATGACAGACATTCATGAGTTCGAGCCCAGTACCACCAAAGACTCGCCGTGTAGGGCAGCGATGCACGTTAAATCTGTCGAGAGCTGAAACGTCCTCCCGTTGGTGTGGTGTAGTTAGGAGAGAGGGGGTGTCAGCTCAGGTGTCGTCCACGTCACTTGACCATGGTTCAAAATTACGTGGTCCGTCGCCAAAAGCCCTCGTGTAACTGAACAGTGTGACCTTAATATTCACTCACTCACTCTACAACCCTTTCTGTATCTCCCGCTGTATCTCATGAGGATCCGTAACGGTAGTCTTGCTCTTACAGCTACCTTTGCTCACAACGTTTGCCTTTTTGTGTGACTCTACATTACCGGTAGAATTATCTAGAAAGGTGTTATAACCGATTATCATGAACTCAACAGACTGGCATTGTATAGTGTTCAGCGATTAATCCTGCTCCGGATTTGAAGTAGATATTCATCGGATCCATATGTGGAGGAACCGGGACAGTGATTCCAACCAGACTTCGTTTCACAAAAGCATAGAGCCATTGTCCTTGGAGTTGAGGTGTGTAGTGCTTATTACATAAGTCTCCCTCTGGTCATTCTGCGTACAATTTTAACAGCTCAATAATATGTTGGCGAAATTCTCAGGTGGTAGCAGCATTAATCTTCATGGTAGCACGTCATTCTGGGATCATTTCCCAGCAAAATAATGGTGACCGTTGTAGCCTAGTGGTTATGGTCACAAACTCGTGTGGTCAACGTGTCATGAGTTCACTCTCTTGTGCAACTGAAGATCCACCGTGTAGAGGGGCTGCTGTATGTTAAATGCGTCATGACTGAAAGTCTTCCCCTTAGTGTGGTGAGGTAGTTTGGAAAGGGGGTGCCAGCTCAGATGTCATCCTAGGCACTTGACCGAGATTCAAAATTACGAAATCCATCTCCAATAACCGTTGCGTTGTTTCTCAGTGCGACATGAATAAAACTCTCATTCACTCCATGTGGAGTGGAACTTGTGACCGGTGTGTCAATAACTGGAGCCCTTGTGCGAATGTGGAGAAGTTGTTAAATCTGTCGAGGCTTCGAGGCTTCATGTTGGCGCGGTGGGGAAGTTTGAAGGTGGAAAAGTAGCAACTCAGATGTCGTCCTCGTCACTTTATTGAGTTTCAGAATTATTAGGTTCGCTACTAATAGCCGTCGTGTTGCTTCTGATTGAGACATTAGTAAAAATAAATAAATAAAATACAATAAAATCCAGAGTTTTGAAAAACTGATTGTTAATATTAAACATTATCCTGTTCCTGATAATGCCTGACTAAAGAATCGTAACAAGCTCTTAGTGCAGTTTTTCCTTTCCCCAGTGTGGAACAAGATATATACTAAGGTTCTTTTAACGTTCTTGTATAAATTTTTTCTCTGTTTCGAAGAGACGGATCAAATCAAACGCACTTTTTTGCTCCAATTCTTATTTTGCAGGGAAGGAGGAGGGAAATGAAATAAGAAAAATAAATCTTCACAATTGGAAATACATTAATATGCACATTACCTTTTTAAAGCGCAGAAAATTCTTATTTTGTGAATGATTCCACACTTTATCGGAACAAAGATAATTTGCAGATTAAACTAGGCAATCGAGCACTTTAATGGCTTTAAAACTTTAAAGGACACACACATGCACAATTCGAAAGAAACAACGCCGGCCATGAGTCCATGACATTGACCACTCGGCTATCGTGATCACTTCTCAAGTTAAAACGAATAATTTATCCACCGTTGTGTTCTAGCCTTAATTCTTTTTTGCAACTGCTTTCAAGCACTTGACACTATTTCTGGAGACTTCTGAATTCTTTTCTTCCATTCTTCTGAGATAATCCCGCTGAACATAAGTGTATATATCTTGTTGCAAGCTAACTTCTAATAATTTTAGTTTTAATTAATTAATTTTCTTTTAATTCTTTTCAATACTTTATCCAAAACAATAATCCATCGAATTCATGCATGCATGACAAACAAAAATCTGAAACAGACTAAAAAATCGCTTCTAAAAATTTTGAGGATTGATTGTATTATCTTTTTTTTTAGTTTATTACGTAATTAATTACCAAAAGAAATTTAAAATGATTTTTTTCCCATGGAAAAGCTCTGAATGTCAATTTTTGTTCTGCAAATTTTTAATTCATTGTTTTTTTATGGATGTTTCAACAATCACGAGATAGAAACTTCACTATTTGGAAGATTGTAGGAGATTGAACCGTAGCATACTAAAAATATTAAAAGGAAAAAACTTACATATATATGGGCACTCCCATATGAAAAGATAGCAGATTCTTTTGATGCTATTTTGGATGTAATCATGTGTATGGTCGAAGGAATCCCATTTATAACCACATTTATTTTTCGACGATTATTACATATATTTTGAATACGACACATTACATCAGTGCTTCTCAAACTTTCAGTATTTGCGACCCAATATTCGATCATAATTTTCTCACCGCGCCCCCCCCCCTCCTCCATACAATACCAATGTATTGAATTCAACAATACTATACTTTGATGCTAAAACTACAATACGATATAAACCTGTTAAGTGTCACTGGCGTATATAAACGTCTCACTCAGTTAAAGAGTTATTTTCCCTGGTCGTATATGTACGTCTGTCCGAAGTACGATCTTTTCTGTGCACTGCTGTCCATAAAATTATTCCGAAGGCTTTGGAATGTAATAAAAGGATCTTAGCAGTGTTCGTGAAGGATGTACTTATTTCAGACAATTTGCTTATTTATTCCTTTCCTCCCCCCCCCCTCTCCACATACGTACGCTTACGTGGAGAACGGTGGCATTGGAGAGTGAATCGCGTAACTTTTAATCGGCATTATACAGGGAGAGATTAATTGTAAACCATATAAATCACATCAAGTGTTAATTTTTGTATATAATTTTATATATGACAAGACCATGGGGTTACTTAATTGTTCTTAATTTAGGATTGTTAAATTAATTATAAAATACATTGCGCAGTCCTGATACATTTATAAGTGTATTATATCAGTGCAAATGCGTACTTTATTTTTTATTATATCAGAGTGTATTTTTTGTTTGCTTATGTTCAGTAAATTAATATTTTTTCTTAAATAATCTTTTGTTTTAGACTATTCAATATGCTCGCCCCCCCCTCGTAGAGTTATCACGCCCCCTAAGGGGGGAGCGCCCCAGAGTTTGAGAAACGCTGCATTACATAGAAACACAAAAAGTTCACAAAAAATAGCAGCCGCGAAAACATGCAAACAGTGTTTGAGACTGGTAAGTGTTTTTTCGCAGCTTGAATTTAAAAATCCTCAATATATTTTAATGATCAACATCAACAAAAAAAATTAAGAATGCTCTAAAATCACATAATTTTAATCTTTGCACACCAATTACCAGATCCAGTTAGTTGATGTACTCGTAATACTGCGTCAGCTCGCCACAAAATTTTGAAGATTTAGAATGCAGTTAAAATCCTATTCTTGTTTAGCGGGAAAAAAAAAAGAATCAAGCATCGCGAGATGTTTGGTGAGTTCAAGATTAAAAATATTCCGCCCAAGAGATTTAAAAAGGAGAATTAATCTCTCATACACATATAATATAGAGAAGGTGTGTCTAACC
>BMAV01002221.1:348773-362200 GCA_019973955.1 Trichonephila inaurata madagascariensis
ACACACAACTCCTTTACACCAGAGGTCTTCAACTTGTGTTCCCTGGAACTTTGACAGGGACTCCGCATGTGATCACTATTTGCTTGATCAAAGCGCCAAAATTTTAGTAAAATTGTAATTTTTATACAACATAGAATTCTTAAAGGCGGTTTGCTTGTAAAGATAAAAAAAAAATTATGGGTAAAATAAAATCTTGGATTTCGTAAAAGTCCCATGCTTCAAGCATGAATGGATAAATCACAAGGCTTGCCAACGAGGGAGAAGAAACAACTTAACGGCATATCAACAGATTCGACGTAAAATCTAAATTTAGGCAGGAACAGCTTCTAAATTTTAGGTTGTAAATTTGCATAATAGGTAGAAGTATTCATACACAGTTATAAATATTTTAATGTTATTCTGAACAATGTATTTAAGTTAAAAATATTTCTCAACGTATGTCACAATAAAAAGAAAATATAAAAATAAATTAAACACAAAAGATAAAATGCGACTTCAGATAGCTTTAATATACCTAGAGTTCGATAATTTGTGTAAAAAAATGCAAACATACATCCTAGTTATAAAATATAAGGCATTGGTAGATGAAACCAGGAGCACACACACACGAATGAATGAGTAAATTACATTGATATTGTGTTAAAAACTTTTAATAAAAAAGTATAGTATATATATATTTAATTGTCTTTAACTAAAGTACCTAGAAAAAATGTTGTGATCTATATATTTTAGTTAATTTAAATTTTATTTATATATATTTTTTTTTTTTTTTTTGGATGGGGTTTGACGGAAACACATTACAGTTTCAAGAATTCTGTGAGTTGACAAAGTTTGATCTGAAACATATGTTATACAGGGTGTTCCAAAAATAGCGTCCAAATTCTGCATAGCCAGATTCCTCGTTGGAAGTATATAAAATAATGCCCAAGAAATGTACCTGTTCGATTGTACAAAAATACAAAAAACAATGCCAGTCCAAGGAAAAAAACACCGTATAGGACAAATCAACAGTAGTATTTGAAAATGTTTGTAAGGGCAGATGCTAAGACAGAGTCTGCAGTGCATATCGAAGCACGCTTGAGCGCACTGTGAAATGGTGGGAGTACCCATGTTGTAGCAGCGCGGTGTCCACCGAAGTACAAGCAGCATGCACCCGAGCAACAGTCTATTTGGATAGTTACTTCGTCTCGATACTCCAATCCTTTGAGAAGACCCCATATGAAAAAAATCCCACTGTATGTGATCTGGTGATCGTGGCGGCCTTAGAACCGGACTTACATGTCCGATCCAGTTATCGGAGTATGTCATATCCCGCCGTTCACGTATTGGAACATAGAAATATGCCGGAGCCCCATCATGCATCACGGTTTAATGTATCTTTTTCGTAAACTATGGATCGTACAGATACAGTTCTTTGAAAAAATTTTTGTACTCCCAACGAGGAACCTGACTATGGACAGGGACTTCTTAAGGCTTATTGAGGCCCTGGGGCCCTATGCAAAAGTAGGGTCCACCTGTGATCCTTAGAAGTAGATAGTAAGTAGCATACGTTGTCAAATACTCAAACATACGATAAACCGGAACAAATGAATGCGCGTGATTCACAATCTCAAAACCATAGGTAAAAACCGATTGCCGCTTTCCAATTAAATGAGTAATAACGGTGTATGGTGATAGGCATAGGAATAGACATGGATGACAATGATTACATAATTATGCAGTTTTACCACTGTTGCCAATTGGCGTATAGTTAGAAATTCCAAGTTTTTTGGAGAATATGTCTGGGAATTACATTCGACTATAAAAATCATTTGGATCATATCATACTGAGGTCAAGTCGAGAACGAGACGAGGCCCCGGGCCCAGTTGGCCCCTTAAGACATCCCTGGCTGTGCAGATTTTGTGCGGTATTTTTCGGACACCCTGTATATATAATAGCTAATTATGTCATAGAATAAATATTAAATTTGCAACTGAACTCCAATTCTTTAAGTAAATTATATCTATGTAGTTTAAGTCAATATTGCGATATGTTTTTTGTTATAAAATAATTTTTGCCTGTGTAATTTAACTATAAAAATGGTTGCAATCAAAATAGCTTCCCGTCGTTCGTGATCGAGTTTAAAAAGATTCATGTAAGACCAGAATAACTTAAATATTTCATTAAACATTTATAGATATTAAAAATATTAATCATTCTTAAGTATGTGAGCAATGATGGATGGATGTATGTATTGGTGCTATATTTGCAGAAAAAATTCTAAATTTGTATTTGTGTATTATGGTTGTATTTTTTTTTTTTTTTTCATTTATATTAAATGTGAAAACGCTTTACTCTTTTATTTGAAGATTTATTACACGTTTTTTCTGTTGTAAAAATATTTTTTTTTTATTAAAAAAAATGCATGAATTTTTATAATTTATGATTGAAAACTCGTGTATATGCGTAAATTTTAAGAAATATACAATAAAATTTCAATGCTATAGGAAATAATGCTCACTCAAAATTGTTACAAGTACCTGTGGCCATTCTATTTGAAATCTCATAAAATATGCGATATTTTTTCTAGAAATCCTGAAAGTATGGGCTATTTTTGCATGAAACAAAGAGATGTTCCCTTTTTTATCTTTTTGCACCCCACTCATTCCTTTTGTTGTCAAGAACAATCAAATAAAATTACTATCCTTTGCGAATTTCAAAGAACATTCGATTGTCAGTTTATTTTCCATATTTCTTTCCTCAGATATATTTCTCATAAATTTTATTCGTAGTATACTATCCGCTTTAATAAGCATTGTTTATCTTTTGTAGCGAATGAACAGTATGCTGTATTTGTACTAGAAGAAAAAAAGTTAAGTGAAATGGAGGTAATTTCCCATTACCTTTATTGGAAATTTATCAGAAACTTAACTAACCGCTAATGATGATTCGAACTTTATCATCATTTACCGCGTCTTTGTTGTCCTTGTTAAATGAAGGAAAGCAACATTTAATAAGTATATTGCAAAAATAAAATTTAAATAAGAACAATAGCCAAAACAATGGGGTGCAAATGACATTGCATTCATCTTTCCAAAAATTTTTTCAAGGAAAGTTAATCATTCTCCCAATTCCATTAAAAAAGGAAAATCCTTCTTGAAATTTTATTTTAACTTAAAATAAAATTCCAAGAAAGATTTTCCTTTTTTATTTACGGAACTTTTTAAACTTACAAATATATATCGTAAATATATTTACTTTTAGTTAAATTTAGATTTATTTTCTAAAGCTATATACATACTTGTTGCTTGTATAATTAAGATTGAGCAGAGAATATAGGGATCTAACTTCAAGATTTCATAAGAACTTCTAGATAATTAAGAATAGCCAACTGAATTGCACAACTGTAATCTGACGGTGTTGTTGTTGTTTCTAATGCCACCTGTCTGACGCAGTCAGATCGAGGCCCACGAAATTCATCGTGGCAAGGGGCAAGAAGTACGCCTGTCGTTGGCCTTGAGCACCAAACAGGTGACAGTACGATTTAGCTCGGTAAAACTCCCGAAGGGACGATAGAACATTACGATAGATGGCGACACCACCTATCTCCACCTCCACAATTGTGGCATGGAACTGAAAGGGAGGGAAATATTCTCCAGTTCTCTGCACTTCGTGACTTTCAGACCCACTGATTTAACGAGCACGTACTCCATGTGCACTCGGAGGGTATTTGGTGGCATCGGGCCAGTCCTTCCGGTCTGGAGTCCGATGCTCTAACCACTAGGCTTCCCACGTAAAATAATTGATAGCTCTCAGGTTCAAGTCTATGAAAATGGTAAAGTGAAAATAGTGACGGCTTCTGCTATCAAATTTAATTGGGATCCGATGTTTCCTAGTAGATAATGAGGAAGCTTGTGGATTGCATTCAAGTTTCATTTTCGTTCTCTGATCATGGCACGAGGTAAGCTACGATAAATTTATTGCTTTGCCTTAGATTTATGATATCTGAAATGAAATGCCTAAAACTTTTTGCTCTCTAATAGATTTCTTTGAATAAGTTTAAATTTTGCATACGAAATTTTTTAAATTTGTATTACGCTTTTTTTTCTCCGAGTTCAAATTGTTAACAAGACAACATCCGGACCGGAAGGCCTGGGTTCGATGCCCGATGCCACCAAATCCCTCCGAGTTCACACGGAGTACGTGCTCGTTAAATCAGTGGGTCCGAAAGTCTTGTGGGCTGAATCACGAGTGCAGAGTACTGGAGAATATTTCCCTCCCCTCCAGTCCCATGGCAAAATTGTGGAGGTGGAGATAGGGGGTGTCGCCATCTATCGTCCCTTTGGGGAATCTCGCCGAGCTAATTCGTACTGTCACCTGTATGGTGCTCAAGGCCTAGGCCAACGACAGGCGTACTTCTAGCCTTTTGCCACGATGAATTTCGTGGGCCTCGTTCTGACTACCTCAGACAGGTGGCATTAGCCACAACAACAACAGATAACATGTGATAATCTTATCCATGGTTGTAATCATAGTGGCCACTCGGTTACCGCTAGCTCGCGCGCGCGTAGTCAGTGATGTTACAATCAATCCATCCAACAGGTAGAGGGCTGATGCATGTTAAATATGTCGCGGCTTGAAGTCTTCATTTTGATGTAGCATGGATATGGAGATTAGGGTGTATGTCCACTGTCTGATACAAGTGTCCACTTCGTCTGATTTGATTTGAAATTAAGATACGAATTCTCTGTTGTTAGTGATCGTGTAAAATAAGTAGACAAATGATTCAATATAGAAACTAATTATTTCATCCACAATTACGTTCAAGTATCTCTTTTAATACTCTGAGCATTTAAACTACATTCTGATTCATTCAGAGTTTATAACTACATTTTAAAACTACAAGACTGTCTGCTTATATTCTTAATTTACCGCTACTGTGCTACTAATAAAATATTAAGGATCATTCGGCTATGTAATGAGAATCTCCATCTCCATTTGAAATTACGATGTTCATTCCTCCCAAATCAGAATTTTATAAGTGTATGAATTACTAATTATAAAGTGAAATTCATTTGTAATGAGAGATGTCATTGTAACGTAAAAAAAGCAATCTACTACCTAAAATCTGTGAGAGCATCACTTCTTGTGTGTCTTTTCAAGTTAAAAAAATCTTAGACAAATCCATATTAAACATACTAGATTGATTCCCATTATTAAGACCACTTTCTAATATCCGGATTAGTGGTTATTTGTAGCACCAATAAGCGCAGGAGTGAGTGTGTTAATAATATTGCAGAAAGTTTCCACAGTACATCCGACGCACATGGTAGAGAGTATGGTTGTGTATCGATGCTTCGAACATGGACATGTAGATGAGTTCAAAGGTGTTCTATTGGGTTTAGTTCAAGATTTAGTGAATTCGGGAGCCAATGGAGCTCTTAGAAGTCTTCTTTGTGCTCCTTCAATTAATCTGGACAGTTGTAGAAGTATGGTACGTGGCATTGTTCTGTTGAAAGAGCTCATCCTTCTGAGAAAAAACAGGCAACATGCATGAGTGTACATAATTAGCAGCAATGGATATACAAAGGAATCCATTGAATGTACTTTCCCAAGTACAGGAGAATAGAATATACACCGCATTATCGCACCATATTTTGTGCTTCTAGCAATGGCTGTTGGGTGTTTGTTTTCGGATGTTTCTCATCTGACACATGAACGTTCATTCCTTCGATAGAGCAGGAAGCGTAATTGGTTGGAGATGCTAATCTTTTGCCTAGCAATAGCAGTATCTAGTATTGCCACTCAAAATTAAAGCCGTTTTGCTAATGCTTCGTCAATATGTACATAGTAACAAACCTTCTGCTCAAAGCTTCGTGCATAATATGATTTGCTGTAATATCGTCTTAGAAAACATGCCTAGAAATATCCTGGTTTATTAGGCACGTTAGTTATTCAAATGCAACTTGCGAATCCCTCCTCAAAAAAGCATCGCAACATTCGTCTTTCCCATCAATGGTGTTAGTGCACTACAGTTTCCACGTCGTTTATTTTCAATGTTACTATTATTCCAATGATGACAAACTTTTATACCAAAGCAGTACGCAAATAGTTCACTCACTAAGCAACTTTCAAAATACTGCCGTCCTTGTCTCGAAAGCTAATAACCACACCTTTTGTAAATCAGTTAAATAGAATGTTTTATTCGTCACAGGAATGAGAAGGATATGTTCCAAGATAGCCTACGTTTCCAACTTCTATACCCACCACCATGCTGGCGTGCACTATCAGCCCTGCTTCATTATCCGCCCAAAATAGGATAAAAAGCATACTTTTTTAAACAGTAAACATTTTTTTGGATAGATGTGCACTTTTCCATAAACTCTCTAGAAAAGAGCAACTAGCTAGAAGAACTATATTATAAGAAAAGAACTATATTACAACAATTTAATATTCGGTTTAATCAATCGAATCTTAATTCTTAGTCAATCTTCTTTATTTAAGTTCTTTGATCATTTCTTAACTTTCCATTCTCTATCAGTTTCGTTAAATTGAAATCTAATAGTATTTTGAAATTTAGAACTTCCAAATATTCTAAGTATCTGCTTAAATAAAATCCCATGGAATAGTCTCCTTTTTCCGCGATTGAAAAGTATTGATAATCAAAACGTTAAAAAAAAATGAGTGATTATGTAAAAAGGAAATTACTAAATTGCACTTAAATGAAAAATAGAAGGAAAGATCTTAGAGAATCAATTTCGCGATCAAAATTGCCTCATAAATACATCAACTCCAATTACAGATGACAAAAATGGCTTTTAATGCTACTATATTACAATCAGATGCATAATGTTATGATTGTCCATTAAATAACCATTTGCCTAATCGTATCACGTATGAATACATTTAATGAACACATTATTCAAAATTAAATTACTCTAGTCCAGCCATTATTTTACTTAACAAAGAACAAAACGGCAGCATACAAAACTTTGTCTTCTTTTGCTTTCAATTTAGTTAAATGTATACTTCCTTTATAACTTAATCCTACATCTAAGATTAATCTTCTTTTTGGAAGAAAAATTTATGTTTCTGTTCAAAGAAGCAATTATTAAGTCCTCTTTTTAATCGACTATTCATTTTCATCAAGACGGAATTAACTTCTCTTATCCAATCCAACTTATTAACTTGACCGATCCAATCAATGCTATTAACAATAGATTGTAACGATCAAATCGTTCTGCACTCTGTGAATGACAAACAACTTTTTTTTTAACACATTTGCAAACCATTTTAAAAGTATCCTGTTTTATTGTGAGAACTATTATGAAGTTTTTCCATGACCCAATAGTGTCTCTCAAAAAAGAGTGTATCATTATAAATTTTTTGATAAGACTAATATGACAAAAGTAAATAAGATATTACGAAATGGCGATATATTTTTGATGTGGCTTTGAGATGGTGTCTAAAATTTCCTTGTTATACAAGTTCTTTCAGGGTAGCAGGAGGAAAGCTAAGACATATTAGGAAAAACAATGCCTTGAGGAATAATTTTTTATCATGTCACAAGTTTTTCATATTTTTTCAATTTTGAGAGTAAATTATTGTAATTAAAATCATTAAAATCTATCTAAGGCAAATCTTTCAAAACGTAAATTTACATACATATAGCATTTGTAAATAGGTTATTTACAGGAAAAAAGAATTTACTTACCATAAAAATTACATTATAAACACAATTTAAATATAAAATATATATTACGTCGAATATCTGATAAAGCAATCGAAACTATTTGCTGTGAAATATTTTTCAAATGTATTAAGCAGTATAATCAGAGTTGAGAAATTTTTTTTTTTTTTTTTTTTTTGTATTTATCATTTAGAAAACGCAACAAAACTTATTTCTTTTCCTCTATCTTTCAGATATATTTCAGAAAAAAAAATGTTCAAGATATGGGAAAATAGTATATATCGATCTTAAATGATAATATGAGTCTTAATTTACTATACCTTTTTGTTTATTTTTATTTCCTACAAAAATATGCGAAGAAGTTAGATGTCCATGTGAATCACAATACAGTTGTACAAAAAAAAAATCATATTGCAATCAATTTGTCGCATTTGCAATAAAGTAAATAATACTTTCTTTGATTTAATACATAGAAAGAGTTTTTAATTCAAGTAAATACTTGACACACAAAACAAAAATCGTACTCGAAAAATCGTTTGGTATATATTTATGAAATAGTTTGTGATGTGACGTTTTTCACTTCCTTTACGATTCAAATTATGATTTCTATTAAGTATAAACTATATAATGTCAGGAATAATTATGAGAGAGTAAGGAAAAATTGTAATTTTTTATAATTTATATGAACTTTTCAAGAGAGATTTCATTAGATACATTAATTAGAGTTCTATTAACACAATGAATTCCATGTTTTAATATCTGCAAATAAATAAACTGGATGTAATAATTATGGTCAATTTTTGAACTTTCACTACAAAAATCTATCACTTTTCTGGTCGTAATAATAAACCTTATCTCTGAATAAATATTTCTGATCTAAGGATTTGATTTTTTTTCATTCTTATTATTTTTATTGTAAAAATAAACTCATGCTTTAAAGCAACTTTAATTTCCAAATACGAACAAAGAAACAACCCTAAGAAATCGTAGCTTTATTTAATTTCAGCACAATACCAATTTTTGTTTCTGTTTTTTTTTTTTTTTTTTCCCATTTTAAAAAAGAATCAAATGTTTTGCGAAGTTTGCCTACATAAAATAAGGATCTATATATTCTGTCGTTCAACTATGAGAACGTTATACGAAATTTTGATTCTATGCACCTCGTGTGATACTGAGATTCTTCAGTAAGAGTTTTTTTATTATTTATTCATAGCGGCTATTTTTATCAAGAAATTTTAATATTTAAATTTCAGTATCACACTATGCGTAAAAAATTGCTGGAAGACAGCTATGTTACTGAAAGGCTTTTAAATATATTTTAAATAACGATGTGCAAAGGAAAATAAGAAAAAAAATTTTTTTGCATAAATTTTTATTATGGATCTCTTGACTGTGTTCATCCCTAATTTCATGTCTTTTTTACAATGTACTAATTTAACCTTTCGGTCCGTATAACAAAATTTTGCTTAGTAAATATCTTTATCCATAACTGAAATTTTTTGAAATATCGATTTTTAGAATATTTAAAAGTACTAGATCTTCTTAAAGGGGGGATTAGCTTGATCAGTATCCTGAAATGCTGATCAAATGACCAAACTTCAATAGTGAGATTGTCAGCATAAAAGGGCTGACGTTAATATAATGTGTGAATATTATGTGATGAGTAAAGACAACAGAGCATATATTTTGGCAACAGGATTATTAAGCATTCTCTAAATTCTGAAAAATTGATCAATTTTGAAGCTATGACTCTTACGACATTTTCCTTCAAGTTCTTTACTCACCTTATTCTGTGAATTACACATCGTGAAAAGCAATTATTTTGAAGTCACTTGACATTTCCATTCGATTACAAAATTTTTGCGAAACATTGCATTTGCGGTGAGATAAACACATTCGAAACCTTCTTGTCCAATTTTTATTTTTCTGCTTCGTATTAGTTTCTTTTAAATGAAGAATTATGCTGTTGCAATAATACCAATAAAATAACATGTTTCATTTTTTTTTCAAGGGAACTTCAATGTTTAAATTACGTTAAAGCATTTCTAAAAGAATGTGAAACAAGCAAAATGTACTTGAGAATGGTTTAAGTTGAAAAGGAAAAAATATGAAGGCATTCCAAGCACTTTCTATGTGTAACAGGAGAATCAATATATCCGTTTATTGAACAAGTGATATTGTTAACTGCATGCGATTTTCCAAGACTATTTTTTTGTTCTATTGCAGCTTAAGTGTAATAAATTTTTTCTTCTGAATTCTTTTTTTTTTTTTCCTTAGCTACCAGCTAGCATCATGGTATGACATGAAAAGCCAATTAAATATTTTAATATTCAGTGAAATACGTTTTCCGCAAAAATGCTTAAAACGAAATATCGGTTAACACGAAATAATACAATGGCTCTTACTAGTTACTATGTATTTTCATGCATGAAACGAAAACCGCTTAACACGAAAAAATTTCCCTTCTGGGAATGAACAAAATTCGGAAAACACCACTCGCTCAGGCAAGATTTAAGAGGACGTGAAATGAAAGAGAGGTATTATTTCTTTACTGTTAGACTGTCCTACTGTATCATCAGAAGAATTCGTTGCAATAGATGATGATAATGTGTGGACAGCCCCAATTATAGCAAATAAAGACGTTTTGGTATTTGTTCAAAGTTCAGCAAATATCATTGATGCAGATTCCGAAGACAAAAATGAAATAAATCGCAGCCCTTGTTCCTACGTCATCCAAAATGAGGAACATCATGAAAAGTATGCGCAGTTATTGAGACGCACATTTCAATGATGAAATGAATAACAAAATCGACAACATCGAACAATTTGTTGACAATTTGATGCCGAAAAAAACATCAGATTATTTTCCAAAAACTCAATGAATCTTTTGTTTTTCAAAAAAAAAAAAAAAAAAAAACTTGAAGATTTTGTATTAAATTTCATTAAGTTCTTGTAAATGTTTTTGTTTGATTGATTGATTTTTTATTAAATACATCCACATATACATATCTATATAATTAAAATGTACTCTAATAAGCTTAATTTTGTTGAATTTTAGTTTTTTTTTTCTTTTTTCAATACACCAAACCCTATAACACGAAATTCTTTTAACACGAAAAAATATTTCAGTCCCCTCAACTTTGTGTTAAATGATTTTCACTATACTTATTTAGGTTTCACACACAAAACAAAGAGATTTCAGAATTAAATCTGAACTTTAAATGAACAAAAACGTTAATCATCATTATTAATTATTATGATTTCAAATCAATAGGTATAAAAATAATATATAAGAGTTGACAATATCATATTCATTTAAAAGTTGCCATAATATTTATATTTTGACGTACTAAAACGTTCTCGATAGGTTATGTATACATCTAAGATGTAAAATTTTATTAAAAGTTTACAAAATACATTTTAGATTAGAAAGGATTTATCATGTAAGGCAATTGCCTTATATTACTATTTACCACTCTTTCATTTTGCTAAAGATTTCTGCATAGCTTTATTTACTTCTCTTTTCAATTGCATTCACTCTAAACTTGCCTATGCTTATTATCGATTATCGTATAGTGGCTTATCGATTATAATGTTTCATTAACTACAGTTTCAATAATTTTTGAAAAAACAATAAACAATAAAGTGAACACACAAACGATAAATAATAAAGAAATATATCTTACTTGAGTTTTCGTATGGAGTTAAATGTCCTTTTTAATACTATAATGATGAATTTTTAAATTTTACTAACTTTTGCAGTACAGAAAATATTTCTAACAATTTTTCAATAATACGTTTTCACCTTTTTTACGTTTTTTTTTTTTTTTGTATCTCAAGAAACACAAGTTCGTTTGAGTTTAATACCATATAAAAAACTTCCCGGTATAGTCTAGGTAATGAATTCCGCATTTATTACAACCGAGCAATTCTAATGAAAAAGGCAAGTGAATAAAGAAAGAGTAGATATAAAGAGGATTTATCCATAACTGTTAAGTTATATCTTTTCATACAGAATTATTTTATACCAAAAAAAAAAAAAAAAAAATGGCGATTATATTATTTATTTTTTTTAAATCAAATAGTACTAAAAGTAAAAATGTATTCTTTCAAGCAATTTAGAATTCAAATATCATTCTAGTCGTTGATCGATTAAATAACATCCAAAAACAAATATATTGAAAACAATTATATTTAGTTGTTTTCAAGTTTTCTAGAGAATTTCTTGAAATGATATTTTGTGAGCTCCCATTTAATTTAATGGGAAAAAAAATGAATGTAAATATCGCGTTTTTTCACTTGTTTCGATAATAAATATACTTTCTTGAAGTCTTTCGTCCATACGTCTTTGTTCTTATTGACGCATGCGCACCTGCGGTAAAGCTTGTAAAAAGCTCTCCAGAATCTTATACGAAAATAAAATCATCGGTTTCCACTACTCAAATGTAGCTCCTTGGTGAAATTTATGGGATTATATGTGAGAGGCACGCATAGCTAAAGTAATTATAAAGTAATTAAGACAATAGTCAAATGGTTATTGAGCAAATGCTATTCTAAATTATTGAATTCACACCCCATCATATATATTAGGATTTATATTGTCGCCCAACCGGTATAGTGGTTAGTGATGCTGACTGCGGTGCCGTAGGGACTGGGTTCGAATCCCGGAGAAGCCATGGATGTTTATAAATGTATAGTGCCTTTGCGGCATGGGGCTACTCTAAATAGCCGTCGAGCCGCAAGTCCTCTCGTGTGATTGGTGGAAGGGATAGAGAGGTGGGAGGCCCCTGAACACCCCCAGGTGTCCTCCCTCAAAATTGGGGTGGAAACGAGCCAAATCGTACTGTCACCTGTATGGTGCTCAAAGCTACGGCTAACGACAGCGTCACTTAGCCCATTACCATGATGAATTTCGTGGGCCTCGATCTAGCCTTTGCCGATCAGGTGGCATCAGTAACAACAACAGGATTCATATTGTTGATACACGAAAAACATTTAAGTATTCTAAATACATTCTGAGCTAATTTTTTTTTTAAAAATTACTACTCTAGAACTCAGTTTATAAGGAACTAAATAATGGAATATCTTATTCATTAGAGTTTTGTGCACATGAAATGTAAGTTTTTCTTTACATGTGAACGTTTGTCTCCCAGTTTTTGTTAAGCTTTTATTTTTGGCATACCTTCGTTTATATTCGCATTGTATACACGTATTGTAGTCATATTTGAACAAGGAAAATTTTCTCAATTGTGTTCTGTTTTATTATTTGTTTTGAAATTCGTAAGGATATAACTTCAACCAATTTTCTTGTAATTTTTTTTTTATGAGTATAAGTTTGGTATTAATGTTGCAAAAGCTGTGTGCAATATAAGAGAGGTATTGGGTGAAAATACTGTTTACGATCGAAAAAGCGTTGTCTTGAAAAATTCAAGTCTAGCGATTTTTCCCTACGAAATAATCAGCGTGGAAGACCCAAAACACATCTGTGAAGAATAATGCTCTGAAAGTATTACTGGAAACGAATCCGGCTGTATATATTATACTACCAGTACATTGATGAAATGTACGAAAAACTGAAAATTATACGCCCATTACTTAGTAAATCAGCATGCTTCAATACTTGTCCACTACAACGCTCGCACCCACATGCACCGTACAAAAGAATTGCGAAACTAAATGAAAATATGGAGTTTTGCAGAATCCAGCTTATTCACCGCGCGGATCTTCCTCAAACCGACTTTCATATTTTAAAAAAAT
>BMAV01002222.1:8585-28788 GCA_019973955.1 Trichonephila inaurata madagascariensis
TGGTTACAATTTTTCCTTTCTTGTGATCATTTTCTCGGAACAACTATTAATCTTTGAACTATGGAACAAAAAAATATACATTTTCACGATCTTTTTGTACCTGTTTCATAATTCTGAGTACTCGATTGACACATGCGCACTTGAGTAGATTAACATGCTTTCGAAGCTAAAATAAAAGCATATATAAATATGTATTAAAATAACCACCCTAAATCCTACAGTTTTACTGAAATATTTTTGGAAAATTCAAGGTTTGTAAGTAAAAATAAATACCAAAATATTATTATTTCTATCTCGACTTTCAAGGGATTCTAAAAAAAACAGAGTAATATACCTGTGTGTTATAAAAATTGACATTTAAATGTAAAATTTCAAAATCCTAAAAAAATTATTTTTTTTAAAAAAAAAAGCAGAATAAATTACTTAAGTTGCAAATAATGATGTTAACTAATTCAATCTTCTTTACCAAAAAAAGAAAAAAAAATTATTCCCCAAGCAAACATTTATTTGTCACGTGACCTGTGAAAAGAATTCTGTTAAAAGGAAGCGATAATCGTCTGACAAAATGAAACATGATTATGTGACTTAATAAAATACTCTTTAACAGTTTCTCACAGACATTGTGAATATGTCCATCATTTAAATTCTACGATATCTTAATTCTGCCTTTCATACAATATATTTGATATATTGTTTAGTTTTATAGTATATTCTTGATTATTTTTCCATTAAAATATTTTAGAAGAAGTGATGCGTAGAAAAATTCAAATACGTTTTATTTCATTTTTATACTGTATGTGGTTAAAAATGGCGGATTATGTTCGATGTCTGCTTAAAACGTTCAAAATCCTTTACAATGATATTGTGTGTATTCTTGCAGAATAATGACGTCAATAAATCATCCAATATTATTAGTTTGAAAACTTCAAAGCAATCTGTGTAATGATAATAATAAAAAGAAAGCTATTACTGCAAGCTATTCATTACTTTCTCTATTGTCAATTCTTCCTTCAGCAGTTAATACATCCATTTATATGAGGCGATTCTAACGGTTCCCAGTTCCATTCTTTCTGATTTTGTCTTTTACTTTCCATTGGTTTTGTTATCGTTTAGAACAAGATTTGTGTTTTCCTGTAGAAAAATAACAACTTTCTCATAAGAATCTTTCAGAAGGTTCACTATTGAAAAAAAAATTGCGAAGCAAGTGGTGCGAACCATTTATTTATACAATGTAACATACATTAAAAACTTTGTTTTTATCGTTTTTTGAAAGAAAACGATTTTTTAAAATGCTTTAGCCGCGTCTGGCTTACTTTTAATTTGTTATATATATGGGTTATTTTAGAATCATATTTTTTTTAAAAGTATTTAATGAAAAATTCCCCATTTGCTGATTATTCTTTTTACTTGGCAGTTTTATGAAAAGTTTTCGGATAAATGAAGGATTCTCATAAATCATACATTTCTTTAAAAAAAAGACAAATGTTCTATAATATATCTTTGAAATTTTACTAGAAAACGGAGGTGGAAAATAAAGAAAAATGTTCATTTATAAAATATTTTAATGTAAGTACTGAATTCTTCTTTTTTTCGTACATTATTACATTTACTCTTATTAGAGTACTACCTTTTTCATATAGATACCCAAGAAAGAAATGCATTATATTTAAAAAGAGAAAATCATTAATAATTACTTTTAGCCTCGTTTTGTTATAACTACTACTGATGGATCATTAAGTGTGAAACAATTAGAAAAAAGTAGCATACATTCTTTTATATTTACTCTTGTATAAAGTTTTGTAAGTTAAAACGAAACAAAAGCAAATCTCTCACATTTTAAAATATTTTCACATATAAATCAATTGTTATAGTTAATTGTAGATAAATATTGTCTCTGACATAGAGAGTTTATTGTTACTTATTTTCACATATAAATCAATTGTTAAAGTTAATTGTAGATAAATATTGTCTCTGACTTAGGTTATTGTTATTTATTTTTTAACTCCAGATCATGATTAAAATGTTTTTATTTTTTCGATAAATAAATAGTAAAACATATCCAATTCATTAAATAATAATTGAAAGAATCTAGTTTTTAACTAAAAACAGAAGTTTTTTAATATGTTATGTATTACTTACTACATTTGTGGAAACATGTTTTTGAAAATGCGTATAAATATATATTCGTTTATATTTAGTGTCAGTTGAATTAGAATATACATATAAAATTGTTTTAAGAATATTACTAAGAAAAATATTTAAATCGAATTTTTTGACAAAAAGTGAAGAAAACATGACATATTTCCAAAACCTCCTTTTATGTGATAAATGCATTTAAAATAATAATATTTTGCATATATATATAGAGGCGGGAATTCTATACCGGGATTGAGCAAGATATTTGAAATATGTAATTTAGAAATGGATTTATTCATATTTTACTATATGAGAGTATAGAAATTTTAACAAAATCCCTGGCTATTTTTTCAATTGAGTGCAACTCTGAAAATAAAGTACAATTTTCAAAACTTTTAGTTCAGTCTCTGTAGAGGTTTTAGAAACCTAAAAGCAAACTTGTATTATAATAGCATTTTTTTTACACTAGGAGAATATTTTGAAAATATTTAATTATTTTTTCATTTTTTTTATCAAAAAATAGCATTTAAATAAATTTTTCATATAATAATACTCTTACAATAATTTTATATGTATGTTCTAATTCAATTAGCTCCAAATATTAAAAAATTATTCATTTATACGCTTTTCAAAATCCAGTTCTGAACGTAGTCAGTTACCTTAAGGTATCCGACTACGTTCGGAACCGTGATTTTTCAAAAGCGCATAAGTGGATAATTTTCATGATATTGTCACTTAGATTAGAATACATGTATAAAGTTGTTTTAAGGACATTTTGACAAAAAAAATTATTTAAATACAATATTTTGGCAAAAAATTAACTTAGAATAATCTTTTTTTCAAAATGTTCTCCTTTTGTGAAAATTGCTTCTATTATAATAATGTCTTGCCTGTATATAGCTCAGACCTGTGTACAGCGGCTCAACAGTGATTTTTGAAAATTTCACATTATTTTCAGAGTTACAACCATTTAAAATAATTATCGGCGTTTTTTTCTTAGAATTTCTTCCCTCTGTTGTCGTAAAACATGGATAAACCCATTTCTAAGTTATATATTTCAATAATTCTAGTTGAGTCTCCGTACAGAGGTCTGAGCTATATACAGGTAAAATATTATAATAGAAGCATTTTTGATAAAAGGAGAATATTTTGAAAATGGGTCATTCTATGTTCATTTTTTGTCAAAATATTGTACTTAAAACATTTTTTTATTGATTGTAATACTATTCTTAAAACAATTTTATATACATATATTCTAATCTGTGACACTAAATATCATGAAAATTATCCATTTACGCGCTTTTGCAAAATCACGGTTCCGAAAGTAGTCGGATACCTTAAGGCTTAAGGTATCCGACTACGTTCGGAAACGTGATTGTAAGAAAGCGTATAAACAGATATTATTTTTACATTTAGTGACTTAAATTAGAATAGACGTATAAAATTATCTTAAGAATATTATTACAACAAAAAATTATTTAAATGCGATATTTTGGCAAAAAGTGAACGTAGAATTACGTTTTTTCAAAATATTCGGCTTTTACGAAAACTGCTTCTATGATAATAATATTTTGTCTATTTATAGCTCAGATCTTTGTACAGAATCTGAACTAGGAGTTTTGAAATATACAACTTAGAAGTGGGTTTTTCCATATTTTAATACATCGGATTGAATAAATGTTTAGCAAAAAATACCAATTATTATTTCAGTTGGTTTAAACACTGAAATTAATGTGAATTTTTCAAAGTTCTTAGATCAGACTCTCTGGAAAGGTCTTAGTTATATATAGGCAAAATAGTATCATAATATAAGAAATTTTCGTAAAAGGAGAATGTTTTGAAAATAGGTAATTTTGTGCTCATTTTTTGCCAAAATGTCGCATTTAAATAATGTTTTGTTTTAATGATATCCTTAAAACAATTTTATACGTGTATTCCATTCTAAGTGACACTCAATATTGAAAAAAATATTCGTTTGCACGCTTGTGCAAAATCACGGTACCGAACATAGTCGGATACCTTAATGGATTAATTATTAAACTTATATATATATGAGATATTAAAAATACAATTTAAACAGATTAAGTGAAAAGTTTTAATATAAATTTCTAGTTGCTTAAATATATCCATTCGATATTTTAAGATTTGGGTTCTTTCTAAAATACTGAAATTATATATATATATATATAAATTTTAAAAGTTTTTTTTTTTAATCCAGCAAAAGCCTTCAAAAATCCGAGAAACAGAAATTTTTAAGAGCAACGAAAACAAAAGAATGGACGCAAGGGAGTATCATTTCTTCTTCATTATCTTTTTCATTCTTCAGAAACGCTTTATTAATCTTCCTTTTCATAAAAGACTCTCTTGTCCTTGCTGTTTTGTCTTTTGGGCAAAAGGAAAATAAGAACAGCAGAACTGTAACGAGAACCGATTCCTTTTCGAACGTAATCCTCATACATCCATTCTCTAAAGAACACCTCATCGCCAAATAGCGGAACGGAAGAAAAAAATAAAACACAAAGAACACAAAACAAGAGAGTCTAACTCGCCGGCAAAAGATCCACAATCATCTACAAAAAGTTTCTTCCATAAAAATGGTCCAAGATTAAAACGGATCATATTTAAGCCGCCGCCATTTTGCTGAATGCGGGCTCTGGCCTGATCCGGAAAAATCCCGTTTTTGGCGTTGGAAGCCCACCGTACAATTCTTTCCAAATGATGTTCCTATGCTGGTAAAATAACACGAGAGGGTTTATTTTCGATGACATTTGTTGTATTGCATACTGTCTTTTTCCGAACCAACTCTTTTTCCTAGAACGATCTTTGGAACACCACGGAACAATTTTGTAGAGCAGGGCAATTTTAGCTTATTGCTCTGATTCCGATAAACGCTGTCCAGCTTTATTTGAGATAGTTGGGCTGCAACAACATCCAATTTTAGTCTTGGCAGACGAGAAGAAAAAGAGCTGAGCCCTCAGCAAAAAGAAACATAGAATTTTCAAGTTCTTTTTTTTATTATTTGGACTTCTGACACGTTGTTTCCCCTTTTTCTAATGTATCTGTTTCTTGGGTGCCTTAATACCCAGGCCACGTTCAATCAACTCGTCCCCAAGTCCACAGCCCTATAATCAGTTGCTACCATTTTTTTGATTAATGCTGCGAGCAATGTTTTGTTGCCAAAGGAGTACAGATGTAGGGTTCTCGTTAACTTTTTTTTTATCCTTTTGTTTCCTAAATCTGGAGAAGAAAATGATTTACAGATATCATTCATAACTTTAGTGATAAGTTTTAATGTGTACGGACATCGAGAAAAAAAGAATAAGTTTTATTCACTTATGAAGAAAATGATCTAAATCGCTTTGTTTAAGAACGAATTTGGTAAGATTTTCTGTATAGACTGATCTTGATAGATAACTGATAAAATTTTAGAATGGTTGAAAGAGTTTGGGTACATTTGTACTTTATTTTAGATTAAAGATTTTAAAAGAATGAAGTAAAATATTACATGGCTAAAAAACTAAGTACTTGAATTCTGAACTGATATTTTTATATATATATATATATATATATATATATATATTCATGAACAAAAAATATATTTCGTCAAAACGCTTTATCTACGCGAAAAGATTGCTTCAAAAACTTTCATAAGTTAATGGAAGAAAATTTTTCTTGTTTTATATTACATGTTTAGTGATGTATTGTAGTTGTAGTTTGGTGAGGTGGGGTAACACTTTTAGTTCTTACGAACCTTCATCTTCTTTCATGAAATTTTAGATGACATTAAAACGCTTTCAAATTGTTCTTTTTATATAATACATAATATTTATAATATAAAAAATAACTATTTAAAATTAATAAAAGAAAACATTGCTCTCTTTGATATGGATAAAATTACAAATATAAAACAAAATAACGGTAAATATTGATGAAAAAATCTTGACTTAAAAAATTTTTGTGGTAGGAGTAGGCGGGGCGATGCATAACCAATCCGGTTGCAGCAAAGGAGTCCGAGTTACAGACAGAAAATATTTAGATGTAAAAAGCTCAAATGAGTTGTTATCGAGCGGAGCTTCTGATTGGCTGATCAGAGAGGTCAGCTATTTTTATTTAAGTTTAGGTGAGAAGCTCGACCAATCATTGAGTAGTTAATGGAAAGAAGTTAGAGTGATGTTAGTGAGACAAATATTTTCAGTATTCGAATTACTTATTTTATAAATTTGTTTTTATTTAGTATAAAAATAATACGAATAAAGTAGATTAATGTGGGTTTTATTTTAGCATGTTCATTAATGATAGATTCAACTTAAATTTTTGGATTTATTTGATTAAAGTTGTAGAGAAAGTGCCCGTAATAAGACTTATTGAAATTATTATTTAGAATATATATATATAATAATTTTTTTAAAAAAAACTAGTGTGTTCTTGTATGTGTTAGAATTTAATTTTAAAAAGTACAACTTATATAATAAAACTGGTCAAATAAAATAATTTAAAGTAATTTTTGGAATTTTCGAAATTAAATAATAATTTTTTTAACTTTTTAATTTTTGACTTAAACGTATATCACAAAACGATTGCTTTCGAAATTAAAACACTTTTGTTGCTATTTTTTCTTTCAGGATATTTCAAATCCTTGTGCCAATTTGATAACTTTAATATATTGGATCGTTCCAAAAACTAGGATTTATTTTATATACATTTTTTATACTCGCTCATTTTATTTATTTATCTTTTTTACCTTATTATTATGTGTACCTTTTTTTATTTTAACTACTTGCCAATAATTCGAATTCCAAAGTTAGCTCTTTTACTTCACTTTTTTTAATTTTCCCCCTTAAGATACTTTTATACAGTATTAAATACCGGGTGTTTCCAAATGAATATCGGAGTTTTAACGTTTTATAGTATTTATTACATATAACTTACAAGTACAATTTATACATCGAATGAAAGAATAATTGAAATAGGTTTACCTACAAGCAGCTTACAAATGTTCAATGTGAGCTCATTCCCCACACGGCACACATCAAGTCGATAGGTGAGTTCATTCCAAACTTTTTTCAGTGTGTCTAAGGTAATTCTTGCAACAGTTGCTTCAATCCTGTGTCTCAAGTCTGGAATGTCAGCTGGTAGTGGAGGTACATACACACAATCTATAATGAGCCCCCACAGATAAAAATCACATAGATTCAGATCGAGTGAATGTGGAGGCCATGAAAAACAAACTTTATCGTGAGGCCCTTTGAGGAAAACCCATGGGTTGAGTAGAGTGATGTTCAATCAATCGCGTACTGAGAGATGTCAGTGAGGCGGTGCGCCATCTTGTTGCCAAATGAAGTTATCTGGATCACTTTCTTTCAATTGAGAAAATAGCCATAGTTGTAGAGCATCAAGATTGGCAGAACCTTTACAGTTGGTTCTGTGAAAACGAAAGGCCCAAACACTTTCCGCCGAGATATGGCACAAAAAAACATTCGATTTAGGTGAGTCTCGTTACGATTCTAACTCCTCGTGAGGATTTTCTAACCTCCAGATGCATGCATTATGAGTGTTCACATGTCCACTGAGGTGTCCACTGGAACACTCGTTGCACAGTAATAGCAGATTCTGTCTTTGTAAACTGGGGAACACAAAACGCTTTCTGTTTACTAGTTGCCTTTTTTCTACAAGCGCGCTAATCGGCGGAGAAGGGAAAAAAATTAACATACGTTTCGCGTGCATCCGCACACATGCCAGCAAATAAAACTGTTTCAGTTGCTTTTTCATTGGATGTATGAATTATACTAATAAGTTAAATGCAATAAATACTTTAAAGAGTTAAAACTCCGATATTCATTTATAAGCACCCTGTATTTCTCCTTAAATTACTTACCAGTACAATGAAGTGCTGTTGTTGTTGTCGTCTATTTTTTCCTGGGATATATACGAAGGACGAGAGATGAACAGAAACATACAACACAATCATAGAAGAATACGGACTTTATTATAAAAGACAATGAAGTGACAATGAAGTAATGATATGTTGCTCTTTTCTAAGCTCTGGGAGGGTAACTGTTAGTTTTTTTATACTTTAATATTTTTAACGTTCCAGTGAAGATCTTCAAAATTCTTCTAACACGCAAGGCAAATAATCATCTTCTACCTTTGTATTATCACAATAATACTATTTTCTTAACTAATCATACGTTTCTTGATAATCTTAAATTATCTGTGCCATTCTTTTTTTTTCTTTGTTCGAAACTTTTTTTTCCTGATTACTATTATATAATAGATTATGATGATATGCTTCTTCCTCACGCAATTTACGTGCAGCACCATCAGTATCCTACTGTAATTTGAAAATTTTTATCTTCATAAACATTTGCATTTATAATATAAATTTCCATGATTTTTTGTGTACAGAATTTTCATTATTATGTATAACTTTTTTTAATGAAAAATAGGAATAAAATACACATATTTAGAACATATATTCATTTTTTGCATTAGAAATTGTAAAGTTTTTTGTTCTCATTTTTATATTGTTTAATTGTCTTAAAATAATTTTAATTAAAATACCTTTCTCCTTTTTAGGTATGTACACTTTCGTTGATTTCCATTGCGATTGGTTCAGGAATCTTTGCTCTCTTTTTGTTGATCCCTGAAAAAGGAAACTACAGAAACCCATTTCGAATTTGATGCTGGAATTCGAATTTCACTTATACGGTTCATGTATTACGGTATTTTTTAATACAATTTATGTACGTTAAAACTTCCATTGCTTAATTTATTTAAAAATCACTTTTTAATTTCTAATTGTGAAAGCTTCAATGTATTGATTTATTATTGTTGATTTTGAATAATAGAACCATTATATTAAAATCAGTGAAAAATATTTTACTTGTAAACACTGATTAATTGAAGCATTTCCTTTACATTAATCCTTCCCTAATTTAAAAAATTGATGAGAAAAAAATATACGAAGAGCTAGAAATCTTGGTTAAGTTTCCGCTTTTAAAAGGTTCATTTGCATTTTTATTTGAAAATAATTTTTATCGTTTTTTTTTAATCATGTTTAGAAAATGCTTGTTCGCAAGGGAATAAAAATATTAAATAGCAATTAGAAACAGATTATTTTCCTGTAATCATGGTAATAACAGGAAATTTGCACAATTATAGCCATTGAATCAATTTACATAGAATAATTCTTTTTTTAAAAAGTTAATGTTGGTTAATGTCAAATAAAAATATTAATTATTATTTTTTTTTTGTGCTATTTAATCGGAAATTATTTTGTTTCTGGCATTTAAACAATTAATACTCGGTTTACTTAAAACTGACTTTAAAAGTCTAGTTTACGCGAAACGAAATCCGAGGCGAATTTGAGTAATTTTGTGTACTTCTTTGTAGAGTAAAAGAACAATTAATTAAAAGCCAAGTTAGGCGGAAATTTAATTCATTTCCTGTCGGAAACACAGCACCATTTCGCACTGTATCCAGCCTGTTACAGAGAGAAATATTTTAAGTCATATTCTCTCTCGTTGGGATAAAAATACCAGGGCATAGGTGCTAAATAATTTTTTCACATTTCGCTTACATTGTAATTTATGAAAGAATTATGATAAGGTTGGTTATTTTCATAATGTATTACACATATAGTTATAACTGAAAAGTAAAATTAGTTGAATATTGAATAGCTGAATTGGAAATTATTGTAAAGCAAAAATCCTGGTTACTTCAAAATCACCTTGGGGAATGAGGGTTTATTAACGTCGTGTTGTAAAGTAGGGATTTTCAACCTTTCATGCTGGAGGGCTAAATTAATAACTTTACTATGATCCCCGGGCTATATTAATAAATTCACAGTGATATGCTAGCCACACGACTGTCAGAAAAAATATTCTAGTCAGGAAATTTATATAAAAAAGGGAGGTTTGTTTTACAAAAAGCTACAGCTGTGTTTCTAAGAGTAGAGATCATATTTAGAGATTTGTACATATATCGGTTTGAAAAAAGTTATGTGTGTGGAGGTTGAATTAAAATACTCTGCAAACCTGTTAGTCCACCTTTTATCCAAAAATTTCTGAGATTTTATACACACTCGGATTTCTTATATTTAAACTTATTTAAGATACAGTGAAATTTTTGAAAAACTCATTACATTTTCCGAAAATTTTATCTCAAATGGACATCAAACACATCAGTGTGAAATGTTTTAAATGTCAAGAATAACAGAAAAAATGGCATTTTTTACTACAAAAAACAAACTAGGCGATTTTTTATTTTAAGCTCAAATGAAGGGACGATAAAATGCCTTCCCTGGGCCACAGGTTGAAGACCCCTTATGTGAAACAACACAAGGATACTGTCGATGGACCTCGTAATTTTAAACCATAGTCAAGTGACGAGGACAAATCCTAACTTTCATACTAATATGAGGACTTAAAGCAATGACAGATTTAACATGCGTCAACCTCATTTTACAGTGAGTCTTTAATGGCATCATGATTCGAACCCGAGTCTCGAACACCGGAAACGTGTTCGTGACCATGACCACTAGGCTAACATGACCTAAACTTACCGTGGTAGCTATATATCCTCTAATACATAAACATTTCTTTTAAAATTCGTTTTTGTTATTCAGTGAACATAATACATGCATCTTACGATAGTTTAAAGGGTAAATCTATGAAAATATATATATTCGCAATTTTTTATTGAATTGAATAAAAAAAGTCAATGTTCAAGACTAGCACCGTGTAAAACTCTTCTTTTGATCATTTTTATTTAATTAAAATCAACGTGTTCAAAATTTCTGATTTATTTCGTTTGAAAATTACGTTTGCATTCAATTATGTAATCATTTAAATATAATTTTCTTCTGCTTAATCGAAATGAATGTGAAGCTCTTTTTTTAGTAGAACTTTTTTAGTAACCTTCGGTTATAACAAAATAAAATGTTTCTTTTGCTAATTTTATGTAGTTTGGTTGTATTATACCCTTACCTCATCTCTTATTACACTTATAAGTTCTAAGAAAAAACAGTATAATAATAACAATTATAATAATATTTGATTCTTTTTCAACACTTATATAAACTCGCATTAATAATATTTTAAGTCTATTTAATTCTACAAGATCACAATCGAAATGTGTGGTTATCTACAAACTTTCTACCATTCTACTTTATATCAATTGCAGAAGATTTTCAATGTATTCCGGACGACTACATTTGAAAGTTCTTTTTCAATTCCTACTATTAGCTCACACTCTCTATATATTTATATATTTATTTATCCTGTTCAAATTTTCAATCGTTAATAAAATACATTTTAAAGCGCTCAATTGAGCTGAAATTTTATATACACGATTATTTTGGATGACAATACAGTAATTTAATTATAATTAATAAAAATTAATTTATCAAAACTAATTATTCAAAGAACTACAAAAACATACACGTTGGCATCATTTTTGGCTACCTTAGTGACCATTTTGGCGATTTGCGTCAAAACTTGAAAAGTTTTTTTCTCACACTTAAAAGCGCTCACTTGAGCTGAAATATTCTATACACTATTGTTTTGGATGACAACACGATAATTTATTTATAATTAATTAAAATTAATTGACTGAAACTAATTATTTAAAGAATTACACTTACAGCCACGTTGGCTTCATTTTTAGCGATTGAGGTCAAAACTTTAAAAGATTTTTTTTTCTCACGTTTTAAAACATTCATTTGAACTCAAATTTTATAAACACGATAGTTTTGGATGGCAATATAATATTTTAACGATAATTAATAAAAATTAATTGCCACTTAATGTAGTGATTCTATCATATGTATATGTGCATATTTATATTAATTGTAACTATTTACTAAAAAGTAACTAAAATAAAATTTTTCTTTGTTGATCTAAGTAGGAATCGACTTAAAAAAAAATTTTATATCACTTGTTTTTTTAAAAAAACTTTTCCTCTCTCTCTCTCTCTTTTGGAGAACATTTACGTTTTTATATCCATAAAATTTGAAACTTTTAGTTTTTCTATACAAGTTTTACTGTGATTAAGAAAGAAAATAAAAGAAAAAAGAATTGCTTCAAATCGGGTATTTGAATTTATAAGTAACTTATCAAAATGGTTTTCTCTATTCAAGTTAACGCCCGTTTTAACAAAATTATAAATACAAACTGCAAATATTAAACAGCAAGTACTCAAAATCCCTACGAACCCCTTTTTTCCTTAAAGTTGATTCCCAACGTCTATTATATCGCCTTTTAAATTGCTGAATAATTTATGACCATAATGTTTTATTACCCATAAACTGATTACGTCTAGCTCGATTATACATCTTTTCTCAAGTAAGAACAAGCGCACTTGAAAACGCACAATGACAAACTCTGAATGGACATTTTCTCCAGAATAACTTCTTTTATTTGCAGATCTTTTCTTTTCAAAAGTCATTTCTTCTGCATGTCTATTATTATTCCTCTGACCCCTACGCATGTTTCAATCAAGCACCTTTTGTTAGCTGAAATTAAATGAAGCCAATGTTAATAAAAGAGAAACAAACCTCGCGTTACAAAATTGTCTGAGCGTAAGGCTGCAAAATTAAGTTTGCTAGAGTTAGTTCCTCTCTTTTACCAAACGGAACATGGAAGGATTTGGGGATGAAAAAAAAAATATAGAAAAAGAGTGGTTCTCGTTGTTGCAATTAGATGCGGAAATACAAGATTCAGACTTTGTCTTAGTTTCCTGTACGGCCATTGTTAGCTTCATTAGAAGAGAAAGAGTAAATGTAAAAAAGGGAAAAAGGAATAGAAATTGGGTACAAAAACAGTTAGGAATAATTCTTTTGTATCTGAACTTTTGGTAAATAAGGGTATAATGAAAATTTAGGCTTGGGTGCTGGTTACATTGAGGTGGCCCGTTTTTGTACTTTTGCCTCGTTATCTATCGCTAAAGCTTTATTGTGTATTATAAAGTGATATGTGTGTGCTATAAGATAAGAGAGAGTATACAATAGTGAAGTTATGCCTTATTAGTGCATTTTATATTCGACCTGAAATGAATTTGGTTTTAAAATTCATTACAAACTCTTTGTGAAATGTTATAAATGACATAAAAATATGACTTGCTGCTTTTCAAATTAAGCGTGTACTTTTCTGATAAATATTAATTTTTTTGCTTATAAAGGAATACTAATATAAAATGTTACATTTATGTGTTAAAATGTTAATGTTCAAAGATATTTTTGAAAAAAAATAAGCTGTGCATTGTAACATTATTAAACTGCCGTATGTTTCCTTGTATGTTTTTAAGGTTGTTTTTTAAGTGAAAATAAGGGTATTGGCTTACTTGCAGACCCTCTAAACTTTAAAAAAAATAGCTTTAAAGAAAGGTTTTATATTTTTAAAAAAAATACATTCTGTTAGCAATTCGCAAGCGATTTTAATCTTTTAATACTTTGGGTGTTTTGAGAGGAAATTTTATTCCAAAAGAATGGGGGAGTCCCACAAATCCTTCTTCGTCAGTGTCAGAATCCAATTTTCTGAATTTTTTTTGTAAAATTTACATTTACTGATCGGGATGTCCGAATGCATATGATCATCAAGCAGCAAGTTTTTCCTCCAGGCCATGAAATACAGGTCAACAAAATCGTACCGAATACAGATTCTCCTTCCTGCTTATTGTCCAAGCAAAAATATGACACAGAAAATATAACTAGCTCAGATATTATAAGGTGGCAAATGAATTTAGAAAATAAGTTTGTTTCCGATAGGGTTATATCAAATATAACTTTTTTTTTCTTTTTTACTTTTCAGTAATTTGATTGGAAAATATTCCTCCCATTTTACACCATTTGCAACATTCTCGCTACTTTTGAGATATGTCCAAAAATTACAGGAATTTTTTTATTTAGCTTCATTTACGGATTTCAAGTTTGGGGAAACTTTTTGAAAGAAAACACACTCTAGACTTATGCACAAATCAGTTTATATTCCGAATACGGTATAACATTTCTTCTTCATTGCTATGAAAAAATTGACACCTTTATTAATTTCTATGCCTGTTCACCATAGTAATAAATAATCTTATGAAAATCCATACTTTATACGGAATATTATTTTTAGTGTAAATTTTCTCTAAATCTCTCTCTCTCTCTCTCTCTCTCATTTATTTATTTACTGTTTGAGAAAATGAAGTCAACTTTAGAGATTTTAACTTCTTCATATTAACTTTATCCAACTTAAACTTAAGTCAAATAAATTTTATCATGTTTTCAAAAGTGAAGCACTTTCCCTATATTCGAATATTTTAACCCCATTAAAAGTCACGTGATTTGCTCCCCAGTGCCACCGTTTTTCACATATTGGGGTGTATTGGAGGAAAAGGAAAGGCACAAATATATATAAGCACATTTTTCTATGAAATAAGTAAATCCTTCGCTAACACTATCAAAGTCATTTTATTACATTCTAGAACATTCGAAATAGTTTTACTGATAGCAGAGCATCGTATTTTGAAAAGACGTATATATACGTACGGGGTAATTAACGTACGGGTTGAGCGAGACGAATATATACGCCGGTGGCAGCAAAGGGGTTAATAAAATGCTCATATACATTCAATATATCTATTCCCTATATTATCAAAAAATTTAACTACTTAACTATAAGTTAATCATTAGGTACATATTTTAAACATTTTGATTTATTTTTAAATTTCAGTCTAGCCAATATTTTTTTTCTTCTCCCGTTTATGTATAAAACAGTTGGAAAATAGCCTAACACGTAATTACAGTTGAACAACACTACAAAGACAAATCGTTTTATCTCACATACCGCACTTAAAATCGCAATTACATCTGGAAACAGTTCTCTTCACTGCACACAAAAAGGAATACAAAACAGGGTTCAACAACTTAGCAGTCATCTTCAGAACTCCGGCGTAAATCAAGAAACAAAAGAACAAAAACAGGACCACCAACAAAACAACAGCAAAACGCGGTAACTTTTTTTTTAATAGCGCACCCACCAGAGGTATATGACTGCTACTGTTACATTTTTAGAGCTGGCAGATGTTAGTTCACAAACTGTATCATGCTTTGTCCTCTTGCTGTGTAAGTTGAAATAAAGAATAAAAGAAAAAGGAATACATATCTCTGAGGAAAATAGGATGTTTGAAGCGGTATATTTTTAAACCGTCTGCAGTCTTCCCGTTGTAGTATGTAAAATAAAGGGCGGGAGACTTATTTTAAGAAGCATGCTTGTATTTCTTAATTTGAGTTATGAACCCGTGTGAGAGGGAGTTTTAACGGTCTCTAATTACCAGGTTCGTTCGAAGGAGAAGGCCTATTTTTTTGTGTAAATTAAAGTGCATCTGGTGTGAAATTGCAAATTTTCTTTAAAGGAGAATGTGCCACGCTACGCTTTAATTTTGCTGTTGTTTCGCAGAATGACTTTAGAATGAAAACTTCGGAATAATCTTAAACATTTTTATCTTGTATTTTTGTTTATCAAGAATCGCCAAAAGGTGTATTTTTCCTACTCTTTCCACCCCCTTTTAAAGTAGTTATATTAATTTTCTGAATGAAATTTTCTTTAATTGCAAAACAAATCATTATATATATTTACAATAAGTAACTTAATATCAATGTGTTTCTTAACTCATAAATTTTAACTACTTATCAATGTGTAAAAGAATCTTCAGAAGAACGATAAATATTTTATTCTATAATAGATATCTTATGTCCCATACCTTTCCTCTTTGAAGGAAAGTTAAGGTATCCGACTACGTTCGGAACCGTGATTTTGAAAAAGTGTATAAATGGATAATATTATGATATTTAGTGTCACCTAGATTAAAAAATGTATATAAAATTGTTTTAAGAATAGTATTACAATAAAAAATTATTTAAGTACAATATTTTGACAAAATATGAGCATAGAATGACCCATTTTCAAAATATTCTCTTTTTGTGAAAAATGCTTCTATTATAATATTTTGCCTGTATATAGTTCAGACCTCTGTACAGAGGCTCAACTAGAATTTTTGAAATATATAACTTAAAAGTGGTTTATCCATGATTTATGACAACCGAAGGGAGATATTTTAAGAAAAAAACTTCGATCATTATTTCAATGGATTGTAACTCTGAAAATAATGTGAATTTTTCAAAAATCATAGTTGAGCCTCTGTACAGAGGTCTGAGCTAAATACAGGCAAAATATTATTATAATAGAAGCATTTTTCACAAAAGGAGAACAATTTGAAAAAAGTTATTCTACGTTAATTTTTTGCCGAAATAATGTATTTAAATAAATTTTTTTGTCAAAATGTCCTTAAAACAATGTTATGCATGTATTCTAATCTAAGTGACACTAAATATCATGAAAATTATCCATTTATTCGCTTTTTTAAAATCACAGTTCCGAACGTAGTCGGATACCTTAAATGTATTTGGATATATATTCACATTTAAATACCATCTTGAATTGTAAAGTAATGTTGTATTTTTTGTTCTATAACTAATATACGTATAACCATCATACGTTTAATCGTCTTGCAGTACGGTGGGTATAACGGACTAAATTTATGTGACGTCATAGTCACTCGGCAAATTCAGACATATGTTTACAGTTAATCAGTTCATGCGATCCTCTGTTGTCAACGCTTACTTTTGGCTGAAACCTTCTTTTCAAAAGTACATATTTGTTAGCAATAATAACGTATATGAAGCTGAGTGGTAGTGAATCGCACTTCCACACCACAGGACCAGAACATCTGCTCATGCACCTCAGGCCCAAGGTCACGTATTCAAAGATGTGCACAGTAGGCCTTGGACGTCATGGGTTGTTGTACCCCTGAGTTAAGTTAATAACGTATATGGAGAAAACCAAAATGCACTCTTTTTTAAGTACATGAATATATATATAAAAAATAATATTGAAAGTATTTTTAAGAATTTTAAATCTTGAACAGCTTTATCCGATTAACTTATTTGATATTTTATGTAAATTTTACAAATAGAACGACTAATGAAAGTCCAATGTTAGTTTGTTTTGAATTCAATAGAGAACACGTAACTGTATATATCACGTGACCGTCATGAATTAAAACCCATTAAATGCAATACCAATTTATATGCAGAGAAAAAATTATTATTAATCAGAACCTACCTATGAGAAAAAGATGCTCTGTGATACGGATATTCGGCGAAAAATAATTTCAAAATTTAATACTCCCGCAAAGGGGTTGAAATTTCTAAATATATGGAAAAGGACTTAGTTTCGATACAATGATTTTAGACGCGAAATAATTATTTTTCGACATTGTTAATAACCATATTATTAAGTACTAAATGGTGAGTACAGTGTATTTTACAACATTTTGCAACCGAGATCTCTCTCCCTAAATCGTTGAATCAGTCAGATTTAATCTTTCTTTCCATCTTCCATTTCATCGTGCTGTGTAATTTCAACTGTAAGTTAAATTTTTTTTTTTTAATTTAAAAATAAAGAAGTTATTAAAGTTTTATAATGTGTTTTTGTTTGTTTGTAACTATTTTTAGTAGGTGACCTCTCATCGCACAATAAATGGTAAAATATTACTAAAATGCCTGTTTTTCTGTAACAAAAATTGCTTTATTTTACCACAAAAATAGCGTATATACTGTAAAATCCGGCGTATAACGCGCAACCATACTTTGATACTGCAATTTTTAATTTTTAGGTATATTCACCGTATAACGCGCATCCCCCTTTTTTTTACGAAGAAACCTTAAATGTACATGTGCAATGCTCTAGTTTTTAAGTCATTTATTTGAGATATTATTCCAAGCCTTAGAAAAAAATAGTATACTTTTAGAACTACAACCCCTTATGTTCATAAGAAATGTCATTTCTTTTAAACAAACAGTATTTCGATTTATGTAGAAGTCTAATATTCTCTATGATTTTTTTTTCATTTTTAAAGGTCTCACTTTTATACCCGGCATATAACACGCACCCATAAATTTCAGTCTTATTTTTTGTGTTAAAAGTGCGCGTTATACGCCGGATTTTGAGATACATAAAATTCATTTGCTTTGCGGTGGAACTTAACATAAAAACGAATTCTTTATTTTATTTTTTCCTTCATCTATACACCTGAGAACATCTTTTCCCCACAAGTAAGTTTTTAAAATTCTGAAGAAAAAAAATTTGCTCCAGCTTTTTGTACTGTACTGTACCCCACTGTACTTCAGTGTTAAATAAATCTTGCTCCCTTTGTTTCAGTTGACCAATTTAATTTCTCCTATAATATTTGTAGCAAAAGAAAATAAATTTGAAACACAATATTTATTACTAAAAATAAATAATAAAATAAATATTTATTATTCAAATTTAAAAATAGTACTCCTAGCTTTTACTTTAAGTGTACAGTTCCCGGATTTTCAATAATTTCGCTACTGTAATTTAAACTTTGATTTTTTGGCCGAGAATCTCTTTGCTTTCCTTTTATGAGTTATTCTTTTCTGTAAGAAATGGCTTAGTGGTGCTTGAAACTCATTTTATGGAGCTTTTTTTATTTCAAAATTTGGAGTACTGTAAATCTGAAAACTCCGATGTGAGGTGTAAGCTACTGATCTTATGGTGTTTTTGGTACTGAAAGGAATATGATTTTTTTTTTTAATGCCTTAAGATGTGCTCAATTTTTCCATCTTACTTTTGAAATTAGTCGATATCGAACGGAACTAAAACAATTGAAAATATCTGTGGGTGAAACTAGAAAAAAAAAGTTAGAGTTCGTAATAATCAGGTTAATCTTAAAATTGAAACATGTCTCAAAACAAATGACAAGATGTCATGAAATATTGGTTTTGATTGAAGCCTTCGCAATTTCTCCCTATAACATAACTTACAGCGGGGCATCTGATAATAATTACCGTTTAAATGTTCATTTGCTACAATTATTATGGGACTGAAGAAATATAATTTTATAAAACCTGCTTAATCTGTAATACATATATTTAATTTTCTTGTTGGATTTTAAAATATAAACATTTTAAAAAGATTGCAGAAACAGAGTGAACTATTCGCGAGGTCTATCCTCTGTAACTTGGGTTTTTTCCATCCAACTAAATTGGCACTTTAAGATAGAACAACTCCATTCCTTAAACGAACGTCACTACTAAATAGAAAATAAATATTCAGTGAGACAAAGAATAGGCTTCATTCGGAACAATATTACCACGCCAGTTCTGCATGAATTGCAATCTCTTGGTTACTATTTTTTGTTGCTAGTTTGTTGTCTTGTTTACCTGTCGCGTAATCAGGTTTATCGTTATATTAATAAGAGAGAATTCTTGTGCTTATATGTTTGTATCCTTTCGAGTTTAATTTAATGACTTCTCAATCACCCCCCCCAAAAAAAAAATTTATTATATTTAAATAGTTACTAAATCATAGTTTTTATAGTGACTTCTTTTATTGCAAATCGTATCTGATATCTGATTTTTATCTCTTATTCATAAAAATGCAACAAACTGCTTTCTTTGATTTGCGTTCCTTTTATGTCCAGTAACAATCAAAATAAGCATATCGATTCATAGCTCATCTTTAAATAATACTAAAAAAACTATCAATATTTAAATCCATTTTATCCAAAATAAACCAATTTGAAGAAATTTCTCTTTATTTATTTTTTTATTCCTTTCTTAATCACAATAAAGGTTGTATAGTAAAACAAAAAACGTCTCCAATCTAATGGATATAAGTACATAAATGTTCTGAAAACAAGGACGGAAAAAAAGGCAAAAAGAGAAAGTTTTTTAAAAAAAGTAGAAACTTTCAAATGTAGTCGTCCGGAATACATTGAAAAATCCCCTGCAATTGAAATAAAATACATTCAGTCCCTCGAAGACAAAAAAGAAAATAGCTGAATAAATAAAATTCTCGCCTTTGAAAGCGACGGTAAAAGCCTTTATCCTAAGTGGCAATATCAAAAAGGGTAGAACCCGTATAGTTCTAATGCAAACAACAACATTATAAAACGGTCACTTATCCTGTGTTTCCCTCCTGCATGCTAAACACCAAAAGTA
>BMAV01002222.1:35349-50089 GCA_019973955.1 Trichonephila inaurata madagascariensis
GTTTTCATTTCTATTTCATCTGTTTTGAAAAAAATATTTTATATTATCATAACATCGTCATTTGTTTATGCTTCCATATATCATTTATAAAGATTCTTTTCAAAAAATAATATCTCGACTTTGAAAAATCAGCCGTTTAAAAGAATATAATATTGTTACATTTTCAAGCAAATACTCCCCAATTTGAAAATGAGTTCCCATCCATTTTGTAATGAGTTTGAATTTCTTTCTTTTACTTTTAATACCAAGACTTTCCTATTTTTGCTTACATGTTCAATTCGAATATTTTTCTTCTGATTATTTGTGCCGTATAATTTTTATATTTTTATTAAAAAAGACGTATTTTCAAGAAGTAAGTTTGTCTTTAATCCTGATTATACTTTCTACTTTAGAAATAATATGTTTTCAACTTCTAAAGAGAAGGGATTATATTATTGAAATTCTATGATATTTGTCGTAAAATGAGTATTTTTAATTGAAAAAATTCATTTTTAGTGTCTAATGCATAGTATTGAATCTTTTATTTCATTAAATTTGTGCTTATTTTAGTATATATACTATTGCTTACTAATCTGTATAAAAACTATATAAGTAATATATATTGATTACCTTCTTTCGAAAATTAGCTAATTTTTTCTTCGTACACAAATAAATTGATTTAGAACACCTCTGCCTTCATTTCTTAATTAAATTTAATATTAAAAGCAAAAGACCGTGCTCATGTATTTATATTCTTGGAAGGAAAACATCCAATAATTTATAATACATAAAAAAAGATGTTTGTAGGACAGTGCTTATCAAAATTCCAATATTTGCGACCCAATATTCAATCATAATTTTCATCACGCCCCCCTCCATACAATAGCATTGTATTGAATTGAATAATACTATACTTTGATGGTAAAGCTACAATACAACTTAAACCTCTTAAGGGCGTATATAAACGTCTCGCTCAGCGAAAGCGTTATTTCCCCTGGGCGTATAGATGCGTCTTTCCGAAGTACGATATTTTCTGTGCACTGCTATTCATAAAATTATTCCGAAGGCAATGGAATACAATAAAAGGAACTTGTCAGTGTTTGCAAAGGATTTATTAATTTTGGAGGATTTGCTTTTATTTGTTCTTTTTCTTCCCTCCCTCTAATACATCACATACGCACTCCTACTTGGAAAACGGTGGCGTTAGGAGCGAATAGCGTAACTTTTAATCGGCAGTCAAGGGATTAATTATAAACCGTACGAATTATCAAGATAAGTGTTAATTTTTGTACATAATTTTATATATCACAAGATCATGGGGTCACTGGTAATTATTAAATTTATTCTGAACTTAGTATTGCTAAATTAATGCATTGTGCAGTACTGATGCATTTATAAATACATTACATCAGTGTAAATGTGTCTTTTAATTTTTATTATGTCAGAATGTATTTTGTTTGTTTATTTCAGTAAATTAGTGATTCTCTTAAATAATCTTTTAGTTTTTAACTTTTCAATATGCTCTCGCCCCCTTCGTAGAGTTATCACGCCCCCAAGGGGGCTCGCCCCACAGTTTCAGAAACGCTGTTGTAGGAGGATAATCATCCACGTTCATCCACTTGATGTTATCGAAAAATTTCATTTTTAGCCTAATGCAAAACTGTTAGACATCTCTTAGAACAGGACATATAGTGCCCGATGATTAGTTTTTTTTTTTTTTCGTGTCCCGTCAAGACTATCAGAAAGCCAAATATAAAGAAAATGTTCTCCATATTTGAGTCCATATCTATTTGTGCGCAAAATTTTTCTTGCATTAAAATCAACAAGAATAAATATAGATGAAAGTTGACTGACATTAACTTGCAGTTTATGTTGTGAGAATTTCAACAAGCAATCTCACTCCTGACTTTATAAAAATTGCAGAAAAGTGTGATAAGGTACATTTATCTCATTAAACCAATTCTAAAGTTAAATGTGCTTGCAAAAGATTATATGAAATCAGCACAGTAAATAAATTGAATAAAATTACCATTATTTCAGTTAACTTACAATATATTTAATGATTTTATGGTACAATTTATATTTTTCTGAGATGAAAGTTAACTAATGATTGCAATCATTTTAAAAAGTTACAGCCGTCCGCTAATCTTCGATTCTGTAATGGAGCTCTCTAGGCAAAACAATTGCCCGCCCTTGTCTTAGAACATAGAATCGAATATTTTACTCCTGAGGATCCTACATTAATTAGTTTTCGAGAAAAAGGTGCATAAAGGGAAAAATATTTCATTTTGAGAAAACAGGCTTTAAAGAAAGAATTTGTAATTTGTCAATGAGAGTGGCTTCCTTTTAAAAAATAAATAAAAATATTTCTAATTATGGCATTTCTATAGTAACTTATAAATTATAACAGTATATAAAGAATCACAAAAAATTAAAGGAACATCTTATTTATTTAAATCACAAAAAAGTGTAAATATCACTATTCAGTCTGAGGTACTATTACAAATTTATGATTTCTTATGTTCTGTAATGTTATTCTTATTAATTATTATGGGTTATTATTCATGAGTATATATGTAATGAACCTGAAAAATATTTTGAACCCTAAAGTATGATACGCAAATACAATGTGAATAACAAACTCGCCAATTTAAAAAATATCGAAATATTACGGCCTTTCTTCACAACTACAACCTTGTTTTCTCAGATACGAATCCTGCGCGTGTGCAGTATCGTTCTGAGCTGTAATAGGATGGTTTTGGCCCCCTCCTTGGATGATTCACATATTTTATCCCTTCTCTTGATTGCACGATTCAACTTTATATTCAGAGTCTAAATAATTTCGTCCGTTAGGTAGACATAAAAACAAAAACGTATACAATTTTTCTGGGTTGGCGATCCCTGAACATTTTGTGGAGATAATTTTTAAAAAAAATTTCTAGTAAATACCGAAAAACCGGTATTTAAACTTGGGAATACCGGCATTACAAAATTGTACAAATGGCTCAAAATACCGGTATTCGGTATTCCGGTGTACCGGTATTGCAATCCCTAGATATGACAATGTTCTTCTTAAAATTAATTCTTTACTTTTTGATGTAACCAGTGCTTCTCAAACTTTCAATATGTGCGACCCAATTTTCAATCATAACTTTCATCACCCCCCCCCCTTATACAATAACAATGCATTGCATGCAATAATAATGTGCTTTGAAGCTAAATATACAAAAAGATTCTTAATTATAAATTATATAAATTATCGATAAATATAAAATTTTGTATATGTTACTTTACAGGATAAGTATCACGTTAAGTTCCCTTTCCAATTTTTAAATTGGAACAAATTGCTAAATAATTTTTAATAAATGAAGATGCCAAGGTTATACCAATTACACAGGTGCTTTGATACAGAAAGGTTCTCCACACATTGCCGAAGAAGAAATTTTCATAGATTTCACGTCAAATGTTGAAATCAAAAGTCAATTTAGTAATAAATCACACTCTTTACATTTTGGGCAGGGGTGGAAGATGAATTTACTGCATTGAAAACAAAAGTATTTCGTGTACTATTACCATTTCCACACAACTCTAGTACCCTTATTAAACTTCTTCCTGGTTTAGTATTGATAAATTAATTATCAAATATATTGAGCAGTTCTGATACATTTATAAGTAAATTATACGTGTAAATGTGCATTTTTTTTTGCGTCAAAATGTATTTTATTCTGATTACTTTCAGTAAATTAATAAAATTTTTTAAATAATATTTTATTTTAGACTTTTCGAAATACTCGCACCCCCACGTAGGATTATCATGCCCTCCTACGGTGGCGCGCCCCTGCAGTTTGAGAACCGTTGAATTAACCAAACACTCGAGAATAACATTATCTTTATTATCATGTTTGTCCTTTGTACTTCTCACATTTAATATTGACAAAAAAAATTCTATGTTCACCTTCGAAACCTTAAAAGAATAATATCCTATAATTTATAACTCACGAAAAAGGACTTCACCTGATGTCTGTAGAAGACAATAAAGCTTGCATTCTATCAGATAAAGGCAATCCATTCCTAGCACTTGCCCACTTCCGAGGGAAGGACCATCAATTAATGCTGCTGTCATTCCGAGTATCATTTCTCTTAGTTCAGCGCACCCCCCTCACGAGCACTTGAACCGGCTATTGTTGTCTAAACATCAAATACTTCTGTTCGACCTCCTAACTATTACTTATGTTTCCGACCATGTCTGAACTTGGAATCTTCTCGTTCGAATCTCTCGATTATTCATCTCGAGTCGTGTCCTGTCTGCAGCGCTCGACGCTACCGGGAATTGACTGATGCGCTGTATCGAATCTTTCTTCGAATTTTTGTTTCGTGGAAGGAATTGGTCTTCTTTTTTCTTGCGAGATGAAAATTGGAGATATGCGTTTACAAGTTCTTGATTAACATCGGATTAAATATTTTTTGTGATTTTGTTCTATAGCAGCGTTTCTCAAACTGAGAGGGGGACGTGATATCTCTACGAGGGGGGGGCGCGAGTACCTTGTAAAGTCACAAACAAAAGATTATTTTATAAATTAGTAATTAACTGAGTTAACAAACAAAATACTTTCTGATATAATAAAATATAAAACACACATTTATATACATTTATATAATACACTTATAAATGTATCAGTACTTTACAATGTATTTTATTATTAATTTAACAATACTAAGTTAAGAACAAGTTTGATAATTACCAGTAACTCCATGGGCTTATATTGACTCTTATCTTGATAATTTGTACGGTTTATAATTAATTCCTTAACTGTCTTTTAAAAGTTACGCATCCGCTCCACAATGCCATCGTTTACCACGTAGACGAACATATTTTGATGTTTTTTTGATGGGGAGGGGGAGGACGAAAGAAATAAATAAGCAAAAATCCTTTGAAATAAGTAAATCCTTCGCAAACCCTGTCAAGGTCCTTTTATTGCATTCCAAAGCCTTCGGAATAATTTTGTGGATAGCAGTGTGTAGAAACTCATACATTCACTCATACACTCTGAAAATCGTATATATACGTCCAGAAAATTAAGGCTTTGGCTGAGCGAGAAGTTTATATACGTCGGTGGCACATAAGGGTTAACCCCTTATGTGCCACCGACGTATATAAACTTCTCTCGTGTTGTAGCTTTAGTGTCGAAGTATAGTATTATTGAATTCAATACATTGTTATTGTAAGGAGGGGAAATGATGATTGAATATTGGGTCGCGAATATTGAAAGTTTGAGAAGCACTGTTCTATAGTGTAAATAAATATACGTGTGTATATATGCACCCAACTTTTTTTTACAGTTTTTACACGATTTTTAATCCCTTAACGGTCGCATAATTTTAAAGAAAACGGTCATAAAAGTGTCTATTTTTTTTATTCAATAAAATTATATATATATAACTAAATGTATGTTCAATATATATAAGTATTTATTTTTAAATTTTGGGTAAATCTTTAGCTTGAACTGCAAAAAGTTAATTTTTTATAAGAAAAGTCAACATTTAGGGTTATTATGACTGAATGTTGGTTTTCTGGCAAAGAGAAAACAAAAAACATGTGTTTTAAACAATAAAGGATAATTTTATTACACTTATCAATCTGTAAGAACATGCTTGTAATTTTTTCTTGTAAGATAAAATTCAAAGCATGAGATAAAAAGGCCAACATCACGGGGATATAAACATGTTTCAGGGCATAAGAAATCGATAGCTTTAATCTTTTTAACGTGTTACTTTTGAACACTCCAGCCCGGAAATATCACGGTCACGAGAAATAGAGATGGAAATTTCATTAACAGCTGATTTAATTCGCGAGGGCTTGAAATTTTCTTCAAGTATGGAACAACATTTTCTTACTCATGACCCTGACAGACAGCGCCTGTATAAACTTTCAACGTAATCAGAAGTTTTGTGTAGCAGGATATCAAGAATTATATTAGCAACTTGAGAGTATAATACAGTGGCGTAATGGATACTATTAGGGCCCCCTGCAAAGTCATATTTAGGGCCCCAAGCTCAAATACGAACTTGACATCAGTCAAGTCCTTGTGCACAAAATAATTTATATGAAAAAACACTTAATTCTCATTTATTTCGAAATCTCAACCATGTAAAATATTTTTAGTTCTTAAAATTTTATTCTAAATATTGATTTACATATTTTTCAAAATAAAAGTGTCACTCGTTCAACATTTTCATTTTCTTAAGAGTATTCTGTTTTACTTGTTAAATGAAACTTCGGAGATTTTTCACTAATTTTAGTTTTCTTTTAACTATTAATTACGTTTATTGAAATTCTCTAAATCCAGTCTTTTTTGAACAATGCTTCTGTTGCATAACGAAACGTGCATTTTATCCCCCAAATATTCATAAATTAACAAAGAACTAATGAATGCATATTAGAAATTAAAATTGATTGATTTGCACTTTGTACAGAAGAGATGAACAATAATTATATATCTTATAGAACAAATCAAGATGATAGCTTTCAAATATTTACAGTAATAACTTTAAAAAAATTCAGCATTACATTAATGATTAATAAATATTTGTGTGTTATATAATACTGTTGATTACAAAATAATACAATTTTTTTAGAAGTACTGGTGTTCTTAAAAACAAGAAATCTCTAAGAACATTGTTATAAAGTAGACGTATCAAAGATCAAATAATGTGCTTGAAGTTCTTTCGCGTTAAGCTCCTTTCTTCAGACCTTTCTAATCTATTAGAACTTCATTGATATAAGTATATTGAAACGTCCAAGCAGAAGTTTGACGTCATACGTCCTTGTTTATGTGTGCTACGTAATTACTTTTCCAACACCAATATGCGTGAGCAATTTTCTAGATACATGTTTTTGCTCTTCATTCAAGAGAGTAATGCAAGCAATGTAACTCAAGCAATGTTACTTTAGGGTGTATATGAGTTGCGTTACTCTGCAGAAAATATTGTCCTTTTGAATTTTTTTTTTTTCAAAAAAATATCTTTTTCATTGTGTTTTCTTACGTGTTTACGCTGGTTGATGTAATTTTAAGATTTGTTTACCGGAAAGTGTGAGCCGTGACATTGCATACAATTTTCTACCTAGGTGTTTTCTTAGTTGAATATTCAGATCAATGCGGAATTTTTTTTATAAATATGCAAATCATATTTTATAGATATATAGTCCTTTTTGTGGGGAAAAACTTCATTCCTATTATATCTTTTGTTGTTGTTTTTTAATGTACCTTTTTGTTATAAACGATTATGTTCTAAATATTTGTGTAGTTGTCAAGTAATTCTAATTACTCTTTACCTGAACATTTTATTTAAAAAAAAAGATTAATAATTTTTATTTATTTACTTTTTGATAGATGTATTAGGACAGAGAAACAGTGATAATATTCGTAACAGTGAAAAAATAATATTTAGAAGGAAATAATTCATTTCCAAGGAATATTTTAGCCTACTTATATTGAAAAAATTACGATCCGGCGTACAGTTGTAATTTTTGTAATTATTACTTTTGTTAAAAGAAAATAATTATTATAAAACCAAACAAATAAGTAAAACAACATCAAAATCAAAGAAGAAATTTTTAAATTACAAAAGACTGAATAAAACATGTTGTAACGCTCAATAATATTTAGGTTTCTTTAATAATAACTCTAAAAAAATTATCAATTATAAAATAATTAATAATAATAATTATTTTAATAATTATTAAATTACAAAACACTTTTTTTTATTATAGTGATCTGTTGATTGCTTTATACAAAGTTTACTGAAGCTATTGTGTAATAAATTTTAGAATTAAAGCAGCATTTTTATTTCTTTCAATAAAATGCATCTCATTTAGATACGGCGTTGACTAAATCAGAATTTTTTTTTCAATGCGAAGTATAAGTTTATGTGTGTCAATTCTAAAATTCTAGGGAATAGTTAATTGGTTAATGTTTAGCAGGCAATTTACTTGTCAATTGGAGCTATGCATCTTGCCCTGACAAAAATGTTAGAACCTAATGACACCTTTAAAATAAGTTGATTGGAGAAAGAAATATATTTGAAAACATGAGCACACTGTCTGCTTCCTAAGAAATCATTACCCTAAATTAGCTGATTTTATGATGATATCCTTAAGAAAAAAAGGCTCTAACCGTGTTTGAGCCTATGTATTTAAAGAAGGAAATTCAGTCATTTCTTGGACCTTGCTATTTTAAAATAGTGTAAAGAGGTGTATGTATATATATATTTTATCCAATACCATGCTTTGAATTTGTATTTGGGTCTAGAATCTGGCAATGAGAGAGAGAGAGAGAGACTTGTTTATTGTACACAGAATCAGCGCGGGCTATGCGCTTTTGAACGCAATTTAAGATAAGTTACCGTGTTCTCGCGTAATGATTTAGAAACTCTATCCATTATTTTTACTAGGATTTCGCTCAGTATTATTAGCAGAAAAAGGAAAGTTTGGCTAACCATAAAACACTTATTAAACCCCACTTCTATATAAATTATTTCTTATATAAGAGATGTCTTAAGACAGCAATGTCTATTACACTGTAGCATTCATATTTTTTTTAAACTCAAATAATTTTTTTATAAATTCGAATGTTTTTTTTTATAAATTCTAATATCTTTTTAAGGTATCCGACTACGTTCGGAACCGTGATTTTGCAAAAGCTTATAAATGGATAATATTTTTGATATTTAGTGTCACTTTGATTAGAAGCTGAACTAGAATTTTTGAGATATATAAGTGGATTTATCCATATTTTACTGCAACAGATAGGAGAAATTTTAAGGAAAAAACGCCGATAATTATTTAAATTGGTGGTAACTGAAAATAATGTGAATTTTTCAAAAAAAAATAGTTCAGACTCTCTGGAGAAGTCTTTATTTTATATAAGCACACACACACAAAATATTATTATTTTAGAAGCATTTTTTATAAAAGGAGATTTTGAAAAAAAAGGTTATTCTTAGTTAATATTTTGCCAAAATATTGTATTTAAGTCATTTTTTTTGTCAAAATGTCCTTAAAACAATTTTTATACATGTATTCTAATCTAAGTGACACTAAATATCATGAAAACTATCCATTTATAAGCTTTTTTAAAATCACAGTTCCGAACGTAGTCGGATACCTTAAGAGTCTAATATTTTTTATATATATTCTAATATCTGTTTACAAAATTCAAATTTCTGTTTTTGTATGTTTCATCTGTAGTGTTCTAATGATTTATGTCTCTATAGTAGAGAGAATATTAACTATATATATATGCATATATCTTTGAAAATTAAAAAAAAACAGTTCTAATTTCTTTATCTTTCGTAATAGAAATTAAGTTTTCCCACACCTCGGCACCCATGCAAAAAGACCTCTCTATAATTTTCCTCCAAAACAATGCTAATAAACCCATCCAAACTAGATAATTACCAAGAGACACCAGCAAACAAAATCTTATTAACTATCCTAAATAACTAATTATCAGACACGATGAACATAACCACTCATTACCGCTAAACACGAAAGCTACCTAAGACGGTGTGCAGCGATTTCGTCGCCAATTTGAACAACCCGGGCCATCGCCTCGCTGCAACACCTGGCATCTCTCAGTTAATAACTATGGAAAGGGAAGGGGCTCCTCTTCCTGGCGAGCATCAATCCCTCATCTGGCTGCCAGTCGAAGCCAATTAACAGTCCAATCTGATCTATTTCAACAATACACCATCCGCTGTTCGTATAACAAGGGGTTCGAACACAGACTTAACTACACCTCCCCTCCTAGCCGTGATTGGGGATATCCCAAGTATACATTATCTGTGGATTGCTCCGAATAGTGTTGTTAATAGCATCTGTTGTTTCTCAACACAGACGCATGGATTTGGATTTCGCTGGTTATACATGGAACTCACCGAAAGGAAATTGACTAACACCACGTCCGCGAGAGACGGTTAAATTGTAGTGGAGCCGATTCTAACAGTGGAGGAGTAATCTTGGAGGGTGATTCTCGTTTGTGTAAATGCGATACGACGATTTGGGGTGTATGAGGAATGTGGGTAGAGGAATTTGAGATGTCCTGCGTTGTCTTTTGATGAGTGGTGTCACTGTCGTGGTGATGTATACTGTTGTGCGAAAACTGGTAAACATTGTAAATTTTGATACATGTACATACACACTGCAATGGATTTGGTTGAACTGATCTTCTTGGTAAATTACAGATGTATTTCGATTTATGGGGTCTCAGGGGTGTTAAATTTTTCTAGAGGTCAGAAAATATAAACAATTTTCAAACAGGTATAATTCTTTTAAATTTAAATTAAATGATTCGAATCTTTTACACATTATTTATAAAAGAATGGGGCTTCAGAAAAGTATAAAATGTTTAAAATATAATCATAATTTTAAAAATCATAAGCATATGAAAATTCTATGATAAATATTAAGTATTTTTTGCGTTGCGCACGCTATTTTCTAAAATAGTAGCTTTAATTACTAGCTATAAGTTGAATAATAAAGTTAAATGTATTCTCATTACACTGTAGCTATTTTTATATAAATAGAATAATAACTTATATATTTTAATAAATAAAAAAAATACATTTTTAAAAAATATTTAAAAAATTGCAATGATTTACAAATATTTTGAAATACAAAAGACATATAATACTAAAATTAGGCACGGCTTAAAGAGTATGATGCATTTTATAATTCTATAAATTTTTATACATCAGATACTACTATTTTAGAAAATAGCGTGCGCAACACAAAAAATACTTAATATTTATCAAAGAATTTTCGTATGCTTATGATTTTTAAAATTATGATTATATTTTAAACATTTTATATTTTTCTGAAGCCCCATTCTTTTATAAATAATGTGTAAAAGATTCAAATCATTAAATTTAATATTAAAGGAATTATACCTGTTTGAAAATTGTTTATATTTTCAGACCTCTAGAAAAATTTAACACCCCTGAGACCCCTTATGCAACCCAATTGAGACTTGCCCCATGTCAGGTGCAGAATCTAATCTAATGATACCCAAAAATGACATTTAAAAATTTCTTTAATATCTTCAAAAAAATATTTGAAGCAAAATAGTTTCAAGTCTGAACATTACAAATTCAACCAGTTTTTTTCCTACTGTAAGGATATACATTCTAACTTTTCCTCTCCAGGTGAGTTGCGCTTTAATGCTACTAAACACCCGCTGTGTAGAGGGTCTGATGCATGTTAAATCTATCGTGGCTCGAAGTCCTCACGTTGACGTGATGGGGAAATTAGAGGAGGGTACCAGCTAAGGTGTCGTCGTTCTTTGACCACAGTTAAAAATTGAAATCCATTTCCAATAGTTCTCTTGTTGCTTTTTAATTGCGACGTTTATAAATATTCACTCTATATAAATTATGTGGCAGTGATAACCTAGTGGTTATGGTCCCAAACTCGTGACCAGTGGCGTAACGGAGAATAATATCCCCCTCCCCCCTGTAAAGTCAGGTTTTGGACCCCAAGATGGATCTTAAAAACGACTGCAACACCATAAGGTAACATAGATTTTGTCCCCCTAGCAGGGGCGCAGCTACCGCCGTATCAGCCCTATCAATGATAGGGGCCCCCAAGCTACAGGGGCCCCATCCCCATCATGTGTATTTATAGTACCACTAACAGAGCTTTCATTTCTGAAAAAAAGGACCCCAAAGAAGTTTTGATACGGAACCTACTCAGAACTAGCTATGCCAGTGCCCCCTAGAATCCTATCTCCCCCCCCTACGATGTGGGGGTGGAGGGGTGTACGTTACGCCACTTCTCGTGTCCAAAGTATCTCGGGTTCGAATCCTGTTGTCACTGATGACCCACGATGTAGAGGGAGATAGTGCACTGTTAAATCTGTCGTGGCTCAATGTCCCCCCGTTGGCGTGGTGAGATAGTTCACAGAGAGAGGTGCCAGCCCAGGTATTGCCCTCATCCGAAGTTCAAAGTTACGAGGTCCGTTGCCAATGGCCCTCGTGTTGGCTTATACTGCAACGTTAATAAACTCCCGTTCACTCACATAATTTGTGTCTTCCTCAAAACTAAAAACACTTTCTGAGAAACCTTTCAATGAGTGAGTCAGCTCTAATATTGAAACATTTATTTGAATCTTTTCTTTATTAATTTTGCAGTTTACAATAAAACGTTGTATTTGAAAAAGGACTTGCTTCCTCTGTTGGGAGAACGGTTCTTATGTTCAGTTACAAATACCTGAAAATGCCTCTCGAGTTAATTGATTCCAAATAAAGCAACAAATTTGAAAGTGTGCCAAAATTTGTTGGTGACTTTTTTTCCCCTTTGGAAAAGAAGCTAACATCAAATTTTGTACGTTGTACTTTTTTTTTTAATAATTTTTTGTGTTGAACGCTCTAATTAATTTATTTCAAAAAATGAAAAAATGTTCTTAAAAGCATTTGAAAATATTGTTAAATCAAAACTTTATAATTTTTAATAAAAGATATCGTTTTTTTAAAAAATTACATGATTGGATATTTAGATAGAGTTCCATTGGTTTACAGGCCTTAGAATTGTTATTATAAATATATTTTCTTTTGAATAACTCAACGTTTTTCAAACCTGTACTTTTATGTGTTTTTACCTATTTTTTATTACAAAGTACGCTTCTTAAAACATTTTACATCAAGAATCTGTACGAGGGAGTTTTTAAAACATTTTCTGTACAAAGAAAGAAAACTTCCTCACAATAGAAAATTAACAAAGTTTATAAAAGTAATACTTCAAAAAAAAAATCACACACACACATATTTTAATGATGCATTTTCGAAAATATTTTAACAAAATGCAAAAAAAAAAAAATTAAGAAATAATAAATTTACCTATACACTTAATTTATTTCAAATCTACCTTTTAGTTCTTCTCGTGTAGTTAGTAGCCGGTAAAAATTCATCGAATATTTTTGTTTTATAAAGCAATTTAAAAACAAACGTAACTCGTAATACTAGTCAAGAGAATCACAATTATTTGCTTTTTTTTTCATTTAATTATGGATTCTGCACGCAAAAAACCGATAAATTCGAGGTGATTGTTCCTGATAAGTGTAACTACCGTAAAAAAAAGTGAAAACTACAAGATATCCATCATACAGTTCTTGAAAGAACCTGAATTACTTTTTTTTCCTCATTATTATGGCATTAACAGTTATTTCAGGAAACTGTCCAGTCACGCTAGCAAACGTATTTTTTCCCATTAAAATTTAAAGGTTTTTAATAAAATGCTTTAGAAACGAATTTCTTTTCAAAAAGCAAAAAGTTAAGACTTTCGGTCATTAAAAAGAGTTAAGATGCTGCGTTTATTTAACGAAGAATAATTATTATTTACCACTACCTGGTAATGGTTTAAATTATATGTGCTTCTGAATTACCAATGGGCAAATGAATTTTAAAAAAATCACTTGGTAAAAACGGGAAATAAAAAAAAATACTTTGTATAAGCAAGCATTTTATGGTTATAATATTTAATGCTTCTATAGGTGCCGTCTTAAAGGCCTCAATGTGGTGTTTCGACCAGCAGTTTCCAATCACAGAAAAACTAGTCATACTCTCTCTGCTCTTCAAAATTACTCGATCGTCACATAGTATTATCGCTAAATTAGCTAGTAAGATATACATTCTATCGAATTATAACAACTAGATGATTCTACTTTGAACTCCGGGACACTCAAATAAATTGTGGAATAAACAGTTGGATAATCTCGCAAGAGCTGTCACGGAGTCTAATGCTAATATCGACTGGATCACCTCAGAAGACATCAGCAAAAAAATATATCAAGAGAGTTTTAAAAAAGCAAATGATAACTTCTGTTCAAGCAAATATTTTGAAAACTTGGGCAATATTTCAAACATAGGCTCAATCTCTAAGTGGACAAGAAATAGAAGAGAAAATAATCCTGGTCACTCGAATCTTCAGCAAAATGATCATCACTCCAGGAATTCTACGAAAATTCAATTTGTCAGACAACTCAAATTGTAGATCTTGTAATTGCTTAAGCGACTTGGACCATATTTTGTTAAACTCTGCAAACTCATCCTCAAAATCATCTAAAGCATTTTCTCAATATTGATCGACATTACAACATGACTCTAAAAGAATTATTGGAGGAAGCTATGTCAAATAGATTAACATTCAGATTTTTTGTGCAGAAAAAATGAAATATATATTTTGATATCTGCTAATTTATAATTTCTTTAGTCTTTTAGGGGATAATAGCCTTTGTTGATTCATATCCCACAAAATCTTAACTGAACTAGTCATACTCACAAAAATAGACTTAGAAATGTGTGAATAGTGCTTTTATTTTAACAAATTATATCTACATATCTGATTTTAAGGGGAATTCTTCAAAACTCTAATTGAGGGGGAAAGAAGACAACTATACATAATTAAGAAGGGAAAATATAAGTTGCAATTGTGCAATTTAATAGAGATGTCTATATAAAACCTACAGATCTAAACCTACACCTAGTATGAAACAGTAAGGTCTGCATAAGTTTTAAATTTAAACACTTTCGTTCAAGAGAAATATACACTGCTGGCCATTAAAATTCCATCACCTGGAAGGAAAGAAAGTGGCAATGCTTGACTAATTGTGCAACAGAGGTGGGAATTAAGTCGATCGCGATCTTTCATTGGACTGCCAAGACATTTGGGGATAACTGCTTGAAAATTAACAGATAGTAATTATATACA
>BMAV01002222.1:50489-81553 GCA_019973955.1 Trichonephila inaurata madagascariensis
AAATTATCTATTGTGACTGTAACTACGAGAACTAACTCTAGTTGAAAATGTTTTATTTTTTATGTATTTTGATAATATATGCATCATTTTATATTATTAAATTTTTCGCTATTATTAATATTATTAATAGGTTTGTATCTTGTGCTTTGCTTTAAACGCAATTTTAAAAATGTCAGTTTCTTATTTTAATTATGTAGGTAAGTACATATTCCGTATCTATTATTAAGTTCTAAAAAATATTGCAGACCTTTTTCCTAGTTAACTACGCCAATAGGTGGACCGCAGCACCTTACAAAAATTAGATGTAGCCTTGGAAAAAAAGTCTGCCCACCTCTGCTATACAGCATAATAGAAAAAGAATACATATTTAAATTTGTAGGCAATTTGGAAGTATACAGAGTTCAAAATTAGTATACAGTATTCCCATCTCTGGCAGCTAAGAGGGCTCTAATTTGGTTAGGCATCGAGTAGAACTGGACTGGAAAGCAATGATCGTAGTATCTTCAGAGGAATGATGATCCAGTCACTGAGAAACCTATAACCAGATGCTTTCAGTGCATGAGAGAGATCGGGATAACGTGCTGTGTTCAGCGCAACAGTCGAACACTTTCTTTGTCGAGTCGGAACAGGGCAGGAAATACCCGGTCGTCGTGCATTATCTTGTTGAAAGATTACGTTTCCGAGGTCTCGAAGATAGACCACGGCTATCGGTTTTAAGATCTGAAAAAGTAACGCTAGCTGTTCAGAATACCGACGATCCGAGCAAGAAGCGTTGGTGTCGTGTACCCAATGACTGTTCATAACAGGGGTCGGCAACCTCTAAAACGCGTGCCACAAGTGGCACGTGATGCAATTCTCAGTGCACTCTGCACTACTCTTCAAATTTGTAAATTTTTGAGTGGATGGAAGTTGATAAATTATTCGACAAACATCTTCAGAATTATGGACATTTACGGCAATACAAAAAAATCTGAAAGATATCTCTAAAGATAAATATACAGCTATTTTGTAAATTATTGAATGTCATTGCTGGAGAGATTTAATAGTTTGAAGAGGCAAAATTGTATATACTCACTTTGATTTCTGCTTTTGTTTCTACATATCAAAGTAAAAAAATCTTTCCTTGTATGAAAAAGAAAAGAAATAGAAAAAGAAAAAGAAATTGTTTAACAATTGAATGCTCAGAATCGTGTCAAATTGCAAGTCACAAATTACACCCCTGATTTTGCGATATGAGAGCGGTTCAAACACTAGGTTCGCATGAAAATTTTTTATTTACCTTTTTATTTAACTTTAATGATGGGAAATACATATATTTTACGTTGCATATTTCTTATTTTAATAAATATGTTTAAAAATACTTAATATATGTACAATTCTATTCATTCAGAACTCGAACTCGCCCGAAGAGATGACCTAGTGCTATTCGTGAATTCACTTATTTCGTTAGGCTCACCTTTGTCGGAGTACGTTCCTATGTTGCAGTGTCAAAGAAAGCCGCAATACAAATCGCCTATCCGTGCGGATACTTGTACTGCAAACAAATCCCCTGGTTCAATATCCGTGATGTGGCTTTATGATCCTTCAAGGCCAACATGTCAATATGTTCGACCTCAAAGGTGTTAGTGTGAGGAGGGCAGCCAAGATCCTGTATGGCTTATGAAGTTCCTGAACTCCTTGATTTTATTTTCGCATGGCAATTTTTGAACTCCAACCAATGCAAGTGGCAATATAACGGAACTCGAAAAAGTGCAATCTCGGGACATAACTTTCAAAACAATGCTGAGGTGGAGCAGGATTTGCACCAGGTTTTTACCAGAGAATTCCTTCCAATTGATTGGCCACTGCGACAAATATCTTAGTATCGATAACAGCGATGTCAAAAAATAATGCAAGATATGTAATCTTCATGTCATGGTGTACTTTTTTTGGCAATACGGTTTTCTTGTGAAAGGAAAATGACAAAACTTCCCTTCGTAATGTCCCTCGTACTATGAATCATTTGTTAAACTATTAACTTCTTCAGTTAAGCAGAAAATTGAACCACAAACCAGTTGAACCTAGACCAATTGAGGTTCAGTCTAAGACATTTAAAATAATGTATCTTGGAAACTGATTTATCGCCTGATTTTCAAATTTTTCATTTTTTCCCTTTTTACTGAGTCGACGACCAAGTTACTCTTGCATTAATTTATGACTCATGAAAATTGAAATGAATTAGTCTAGTGGCCATGAGCTGCCCTCACTCAATAAATTTAACTAGGCCTGATAGTTATACCATGTAAAAGTTTGTAAAGGTTTGTAAAATCGTCTGCTGTGACTTAAACACAGCAAACAATTTTGAATTGTGTCCTTAGAAATCGTCTGCAAAACTTTTTTTTTAAATTTTAATCTTTCACTCATGTTGTTCTAAATCTCAGTCAGAGCTTGAACTCGGTTTTCTGTCGTGTTTATGGAAATGGGAACTTGTTTTCATGTAGGACCTTCGGTCCAATATACCACGTCGGCAATGTCCAGACAGTTGTTCGAATTTAGATCGTCCTGAAGACAGTCACTAATTCGCTGCAAGATTGCTAGAATGGCAAGACAGGAGAACAGGTGGTCAGTTGTCCTTTCTGTGTCAGGGCAGTTCTTAAAATTCAGGTACATTCTTGTTCCATCTTTGAAGGTTTTCATTCCTCTCGGGTGGCATGTTCTGAGGGTATTCGCTAAAGTCCTATTTGTGTAATGAGTAGTTGAGAAATTTGGTACTTAAAATTTACAGTTTTGTGTTTGAATGTAGATCTTTCTAATCTATATCCATAAAAAGTTAGTTGCCAGAGCCCAGAAAAGTTGGACTTCTTTGGGGTCCTCTTAGTCTGGTGCCTTCTTTTCGACAAATCCGGCTTGGGAGACCCTGCCAGTAGCTATGCTACCACCAGCTTAGCTTTCAGATTCATAGATACACGAGTGTAGAACAGAACCCGGTACCTTTGGTTATGTAAGCATATAACATGCCACTAAACAAAAGTAATCATCTCTGTCCGGAGGCTGTTACTGGCTCATATAAATGATAGCTCTACACACACTCCCACCAATGAGTAGGTGGACAGGCAAACGAACGATATAATTATTATGGTGAGCATGTGAGCTCTTGCTGTTGCGTCAAGTGAGTCTGACGACTTTGTTTGCTGCGTCAAGAGTGTCTGACGGCTTTGTTTGTTTCGTCAAGGAGGTCTGATGGCTTTGGTTGCTGCGTCAATGCGAATCTAACTACTTTTTATTGTTATTGCGGTGGATAGATGTCGCCACGATAGTTCAGAAAGTTTGCGGTTTTCTTTGTTCAGTCAGGGTCACCAATGTAGTGGCGCATATCCGATAGGACAGAACTCGGTACCTTTTGTTCCGTAAGCAAGTAACATGTCACTAAACAAAAATGATCACCTCTGTCTGGAGGCTGTTACTGGCTTAAATAGATGATACCGCTACACACGCAAGCCGCAGCACTACTTCAAAATGCTTCCTACAGAAGAGACAAACAATAACGCACACAAAAATGCAGCCTTTTAAAGTCTAACAAATATTGCCCACTTTTACTTTATTTTTTTTTTAAAATAAGCAATTTCAAAGTATTATTTAGTTATTTCACTTCCTTTATCAGTATAAAGTTACGAGATTTTCAAAATTTAATCAAACATTTTCCATTTTTTTTTTTTTTTTTTTTATTTTATAAAATTAAAGAACTTGTGTGTCTTGAAGCTCTAAATTAAATTATATTCTTTGGGGTTTTTTTTAAATTCACATAGGAATACCTAATTTATGTTTAAAAAGTATGGAAATTTTTACCCAAATACATGAAAAGTAAATTAATAGAGATCATTAATTAGAGCAAGTTTGAATAGCACAAGCTTATATAAAGAAATATTTAAATCCTCTTTAATATTTTCTTGAGAATCAATTAATCATATTTTCTTATAATTAATGGTTCTTAATGAAACGCAAATGCAACGAAGTAAACATTTATATAAGCTCGAGATTTTTTTTTGTTCGATTATGCTTCTCAAACTGCAGCAGGTTTAAGTTGGAGTATCTAAGTAATGATTCTTTGATTAAATATTTATTTTTTTTAATAATTTATTTGAGAAATATAGTGTACATAAAAAAAATCAAACGTTAATACAACATTTACATACTATACCCTTTAAGAAAAATTTGCTGTGTTAAGAAAACAAATTAAAACTAATGATTTTTGCATCATTACATGGGCTTACTAAAATCTCAAAAATTTAGAAATATGTGAGAACTTCATATGAATTTATTTTACTTGAATAATGTAAAATTGATTGCATGCGTAAAGTGTACTTCGTTTTTTAATCTTTGATACTTTAGGCTTAAAATATAAGTACTTCTTACATTCGCTTAAAAAAAAAATTTCGTATAATTTATATTGTAATAAATTTTTAATTTAAGGTGACTTTGTGCTTTACACTTTTTAATTAGTCTAAAACTGGGGTGAGCAATTGTTTTGGCTCGAAGGCCATAATGTGTAAGTAAAGGATATTGAAAAATCGCACCTCCTTAAAATGATTGTATTTATAAGTTAACTTTGTGTCTCATGTGAATGGTACATTACCATAAAAATCAACAAATATAGGATGTTCCCGAATGCCACTACAAACTTGGAGGGGAGGTACAGAACATCCTGAGGATCCATAATTACATAGGAAATCATGGGTGAAAACGTAACCCTAACGAGATAAAGAGATGCAAAGACAGTAAGGCCACAACACAGAATGTAGTGTAAAATGCTTTATTACAAAAACAAAAAACAATAATAAATTAAAAGTATGACATTAAAGCATCACAGAAGGTGTTTGAAAATGCTGCCATTGGCATGTAAGCATGCGTGACACCAACGCGGCATGGATTGACTGACATGGCATACCGGAAGTTTCACGGATCATATCAGCAGCGATGGATATTCGTGCCACCAATCCATTTCAGAGTTGATCGTCAATCGTGATTTTGAAAGAACTATGCTCCGTCAGGTTTTGAAGCACCCGATCGAACGTTTGATGGTTCGGTTGCCACCTCGTTGAATATCATTACCCATACAATTATCCATACCATCAACACGTCCATTTCCATTGGCTAGGCCGTAGATGAAATGGATATCCGCCAACTCGGCGTTCGTATAGCGATTCATACTCATCGCACGCTGCCATGTCTGAAATGAGGAAACCACATGTGCCGAGATTGCGAGCTTGCGCACAGTGTAGCGCACAGTGCACTATTGCTTTCCTATGTAATTATGGCTCCTCAGAATGTTCTTTACCTCCCCTCCAAGTTTGGACACGGCATTCAAGGACACCCTGTATAAATTAAATAAAATAGTGCCAGTTTTATTCAATTTATCTACCGTGCTAAATTTCATATAATCTATAGCTGCAAGTACATTTAACTTTAATTTAATGAGAAAAATGTATTCTTTCACACTTTTTTACAATTTTTTGGAAATCAGGAATGAAATTTCTTGTTGAAATTCTTACCATAGCCTGCAAGTGTATGCATCTATATTTTCTCCTGTTTATCTTCATGCAAGAAAACTTTAGTCACGAATATATATTGACCCAAATATAGAAAAAAATCTGACCATTTTGTCGGGCCACAAAAGAAAACTTATTGTGGGTCTCATATGACCCTTGGGCCGTTTTTTGCCCACACCGTCCTAAAATATGTAATTATAAAGGATATCAATGTCTTTATTATAAAGAAGATGCTTTTTTAAGAGTATTAATGGAAAATATTTATGGAGAAAACTAAAAAATGTGTCATGTAATATAAAAAATCTTTAATAAATATTTATGATGAAAAAACTAGAGTAAAATATGTGCTAATGAAGCACTTTTGAAATCATTCCGAGTTTAATTAAATATTTCATTTAAAAACTTTATTTCCTATAATCATTTCTCTCTTTTTGTGTGATCTCTCTAACTCTCTTGTTAAGAATCATCAACACTGATAAGAATGTTCATCCTTAGGACGTTTTTGGTTTTCCATTCGATTTTTATCGATACATTTGATAACTTATCTTCAATGACCTTAAGTGCAGCTCCGATATTATTTCAAAAAGTCAATATCATAAGAAAAAAAAACCTTGAAAACGAGAAAATCCATCCTATGGTCAGTTAGGACACTGAAATTGATAAGATTCGAACTTAACATGACATTCCAAAATTCCTCAAAAGACTTCTCTGTACGCTCGAAATCTATCTCCCCCTCCTGTCAAGGATAGAAAGCACGATGTTTGAGCACCTGGCACATTTCCCGGACCCCTTCTTCGAACACCCCCTCCCCTCCATTCTAAAATCCGAAACTCTGGCCTAGGATCTCCCTTTTCGAAAAGGCAAATATTGACTTCATACGCTCGTGACTTTTCCTTTAGTGCCTTCGTACCTTTCCCATCAGTCCTTGCAGCTTTTAAAAGTGAACGTTTGCGTGCTTGCCCCTTAACACAACACGCTGAAAGTCCTTCATCTTCATCAGTATATTTCCAAGTCCGACTTTCAGACTTTATGGATGTGTGTGTGTGTGCATCGAGTCTGCACAGAAGGGTTTTCTTGCCGCGTTCCTTTTCCTCCGTGAGATGTTATAATGCCATTAATTTTGCGGCTCTTTTCCGGAAAATTAATAATCGGCTTATAAAAGAGATGTTCGTTTGGTTTTTCGAGAGATGCTGTTTCCTCTTCTTTGCCTCAGAGGCAGAGTGGTGTATGTGCAGTGGCGTATTGTGGTATTTTTCCCAGGAAGACTGGATGTTGGCTCTTTTGGGTGTATCGATTGTTTTGTTGAAGAAAAGAGGAAATTCGATTTGTAGAAGGGATTGATAAAGTTCGATGAGTGGAATAAATTATTTACCTGTTTGGAATATTTAGTTTCCTGCAAACAGATGATCCGTTTACGGTTAAAAATGTGTAGATTTTTAAGTAAAATTAACATTTGGAGTGAAAATATTATTAATATCCCATATACTTTTCACCTACTTCGTTATTGCTTCATTACACATTTTAACAAACATTCTTTACAAGTTGTTCTTAATTTTGACATTCTGTGAGAGAGAGATACAAATTTAATTTGGAAATAATAAACCTTTGATGCTTGATTTGTTAGGTAAGCAGCTAACTTTAAATGTTTTAACTTTTCCGAAAAAAAACACAGTGAAAATCGCTTAACACGAAACTGAGGAGGCTGAAATACATTTTCGTGTTAAAAGAATGAGCTGTTTGACATGTTTCTCACAAATTAATTCTTCTAAAATAGAAAAAATAATGCGAACTTAACTCACTGATTTTTACCGCACTGCAATGAACTCGTCATCGAATTCTAAAGCCAACTCATGAGAGATTAAATGTTTTTGTGTGGCAATTGCAGGGGTGAAAGAAGCTTAGATAAACAAAATTCGTTGGTGTCACAGGCTGTTCCGAAGTTATTTTAAAGACAAGTTAGCCTCCTTTCTACAAAAAATGTGAAACCACCTTTTAAATCTAGCCCACGCGGCTGGTGTTTTTTTTCCCGTATTTTATTCATTTCTAGAAGGGAAATTTTTTCGTGTTGAACGATTTTCATTTCGTGTTAAGATAAAAAAAAAATGCATGAAAATACATAGTAATTTGTCGGGACTGTTGTATTATTTTGTGTAAACCGACATTTCGTCTTAAGCGTTATCGCTTTAAACGTATTTTACTTTACTACTGTTATCGATTTTTTTTCATCAGGAAATTTAAGGATTTTTTAAAATTATTCACCAATTTTTACGACTAATTAAATGTTACAAATGATATTTATTTCTTAATTGTATATAAAATCTTGCTATTGTAAATTATTTTAAACCGTGTTGTTTTTAATTGATGGTATTAACCAAGTGGTCATGCTTCAGAGCTCATGGTCATTGATATTCCGGTTTCGCAACATACACGAGAATCTTTATTCCACTAAACATCTGTCGAGAGAAAAAAGGCGAATTTCTGCACCTTTTAAAATCATTCCGTAACGGAAAAGTTACAAATGAAGTAATTACGATTTAATACGATTTTGATTCAAAAATTATTTTCCTTAATTCAGTCCAATCCCCTGAATCTTGAAGTTTTCGTAATCACGTAAAATACTAAAAGCGAAATAAATTTTAAGATTTTGTATACTAGGAAGTCCAGTGGTGTAACGTAAATGCGAACAACCCCACATCGCGGGGATTCAAGGTTCTAGGGGGCCCAGAGCCTGACAAACGCCAAATACGTACCCTTTGTAAGATCCGGCTTGGGTTCCAAAACCTGACTGACTTTGCAAGGGGTCCTAATTTTCATGGTTACGCCACTGAGGAAATCATCAGTATGTATATTGGACTTAAAAACTGGAGGATAAAAATTTTAACTCTTTATGCCATAGGTTTCCAAAGTTTTTTTGAATTGGCTCCCCCTTTTCTAAGGAATATTTCGATACCGCCCCCCTCCCATTCTATAGAAGGTTGAATTTGATGCATTTTACGGAGTTTGTTAATATCAGACTCGATTTTACTAAAAAACAATCGTAAGTTGCTGCTTTCAGTAACATGGAGCCGATTTCTCTTTTTGGTTACTAATGTTGCTACAGCACTAAATCCACATTCTGCTAAATATGAAGATGGGAATACTATTAGAAATGTTGAACAAAAAAAAAACTATAATCCTGGGTACAGTTGCGAAATCAACATCTGCAGCCAAAATTCTTGTTAACCATCCTTGAATTTAATTTTTAATTCCTCATTTGTCGTCATTTCTATTAGTTCTTCTAACTGAGATGAACCTACCTTATGTTAATTGCATGTAAAATTTTAAATACATACAATCACATAAGGTAACCAGTATTAAAGTTTACTTTAGTTAGTACATAATCAGCGTGTTTGTTTTTAGTCTTTTTTAGGCTATATTTGGTTAACCTGCCCATGGGGGCGGGGCGGGCAGCGCGAGACCCCCTAATTTTACTCTAGGTCTTTTACTACCCCCCCCCCTAAAAGCCACAAACGCACACAAGGGGGCGTTATCGTACCTATGCTTTATGCAATGATTAAATATTTCAATGCCAGAATTTGTATTCAGAATATCACATAACATTTTTCAATTATATAGCATTTGCAGAAGCTTACCTTTTCATTTATTTACGAATAACTCTACTAGACATAAGAAAAGGGATATATGAGGTCCTCTTTTGGAGATAATGGGAGTTATTATGCTAGCCTCTTAGATTTTGGAACTCTCCTTAGATAACTATAATATTGATGTATTAATTCAAACTTGCATTCTTTCGAATAACTGAAGAATATTTCATTGTACTGGAGTTATTTCTAAGAAATTTTTAAGCTAAATATCTTGAGGATTAAAAATTGATACGAAATAAAAAGAACAAAAATCGTTTCTAAAAGAAATAAGGGTTGTTTTAGAGGTAGTTATTCCATTTCAGGGGCGTAGCTACCTCTGTATCAGCCGTATTAATAATACGGGGCCCCCAAGCTACAGGGACCCCAACATGTGTAACTACAGTCCCATTAACAAGGTTCCCATACTTAAAAAAGGACTCCCAAAGAATTTTGATACAGGGCTCCGTCAGAGCTAGCTATGCCAGTGCTCCAGTTATTAAATGTTCAACAAAGAGGAGAGGAGAGAAGTTGTCAGAAGATAGAAAGTTGCCTGAGAAGTAAAAGCTCTACATTGTGTGAAAAATGTTTACGAACTATATCAACAGTCCTTCCAAAGGTTCTGACTTCGCATGTGGTACAACTATTTAAAATCAATATAAAGTGGCATACAAGGACACCAGTTTGTTTTCTTGTAATTTGAAGGTATATTTTCATGATATATTGTAAATATATGTGCTTTAGATTTGATGAAAAGAAGATTCAACAATAAAATGAACAGAATTTTTTTAAAACAATCTAATTTTCAACTGTTTATTTTTATTTCAATAGCTTGATTTATACTTTGGTAACCTATGAATACTCATAGCGTACCCTAAGTTTTATGTAATTTGACATTTTAATGATACCTTTTGACACTTTAAATAAAATTGAGATATGAAGGTATCAGTTTAAATCAGACAAAAATATTGTTACGAAGTTTGTGTAAAAAATGCTTAAAATAGTGTAAATAATTTATATCTGGATGTGTAATACGTTTGTATTTTATGTTAAAATTGTAATATTCACAAGAAATTACATATTAATATTCGCATTACATTGTAATGGTGATTCAATGGAAAATTGGCGAAATCTTGGTGATAGAGACAAGTTAGCATCATTTTTAGCGAACACGGTGACCATTTTGGTGACTTGGTGATCATTTTGGCGACTTGGTGACCATTTTTGGTGAGATGGCGATCATAGGGATTCTTTTGGAAAAAAACAGGAGAAACCTACGAATGTTACGATCTATGACGAAAGTGGATTTTTCTCGAAAGATCCTTGAGACGTATAAATATAGGCAGTCACTCGCCGAAACTAAGTCAGTCTTGTTTTAATCGTTGAAGAGTAGTATTGATTTGACCGTGAAGATTCACCCAGAGATTAGTTATTACTACGGCTGTTGTATAGAACTAGTGAGTGTTCGTGAATAATCTTTTACATACTTGTATTTTAGACATGGATAGTTGTGTCTGAACGCTGTAGTACAAGGGTATCAAATTCAAAGGCTAACTTGGGCCAAATAAACGAGGTTTAACTTTAGGCGGGCAGCAAAAAAAACCATAAATTTATTTCGAATAATATATACATGTAGGATATTCCATTTGTAAGAAGTTAGATCATATCACATTTACCGAGGTCGGCAATTCTAATCAAAACAGTATTCCACATCAACGCCATCTAGCGTCCTTTTTAAAAACGCTGACATGAACCTTTTTCGCCAGAGGCCCACTAACATTCGTCGAGAGAAGTCGTGTTTCGCGCGTCAGCGCACTTTCGTCCGCGCCAGGCGGTAAATCTTAATAGTACCATAACGAGTTCTATCATTCATCCGCGCCAGGCGGTAAGTCTTAATAGCACCATAATGAATTCTATTTAATCTCAATTGCCTCCCTTAAAATAATGTGATCTAACTTTCCTATTCTTCCGAAATATGCTTATCTAACTTTCCTATTCTTTTGAAATATTCCCCATGTAAATACTCCCCTATAATTCTTAATAAATTATTTAGTTTTCAACTAGTTTCTTTCTTGAACTATGTTGTCTATTTTATTTCGAAATTAACTAACACACCCTAAAAACCCCTAGACACCACGCCATAAAAACCCCGCCATCAGAAGAATCCAATCTTTTTGGAAGATTTCGGTTGGATTCCCACACATACATTATCATAGACATAAATAAAAGAACAAGAAAATATTTTAATGCTTACGTCTTTACACTTGACATCTCTTCCGTGCTACTATCTTTTCTATTTTGGGAAAATTTTTGATATTTTATTATGTATTATTGTGTACCGATATACTGGCAGGGCCGCAAAAATGTTCGTTGTGGGCCACATGTGCCCCGCGGGTCACGAGTTTGACACTCCTGCTGTAGGAGGTGGGAAGGACTTCTGAGATTTATTCTGCGAATATTGCTAGTGTATCCTACATTTCAAGGATTGTTTTTTGACACTGAATTTTCAACGCTCCTGAAGAACTGTCTTGTTCTTTGTGACTGGTTTGCATAAAATCCTCGAACCCCGATCTTCGTAACAATATACCTCTCAACGAAATCAAATAAAAATGTCTTCATTATAATACAAGGTTGTTATTATTTATATACAATGCTAAAAACTCAACTTCTGAGTTCATATTTTTATTATTTTTTTATTTTATATATTATCTTATCTCGCGTGTTTAGAGATTGAAAAGAAGAATTATTGAAACATATCAAAACTATATCTTTTGTGTGGTAAAAGAATAAATCAAGAGTGAACAATGTATATTTCTTTATAAGGCCCAAAAGATGAGAGACTTTGGTCTTTTTGCCCATTATTCAATCCGATGGTTATTCCGCTTTTCAATCGAATCATCGCGAATCGGAAAAGTTGGGGTGTGGAAATGAAGAACTCGAAACTTGGCACTTTTTATTTAGTCCGTTGTTCTTCTGGATCTGTTTCTCTTATGTTATCGCTCATGCGGAACTCCAGTTGGTCATATTGATTTACAGTGAGAATGAAACGTATATTTTCCCAAGCTGCATGAAGCATGGTTATTGTATAAGTTCTTGTTTTTCCCTTTGATCTGCTGGGTATTTTTATGTAATATTGTGTTATCTCCGGGAGGCAGGGTGAAATATACTTTATCGCCGATAAAAAAAAATTATTTTTGTCTGAGTGATGCCAGGGAGAAATGGAGTGATACGAGGATTGATCAGCGTTAAAGTACTTTTTTTTCCATTACTGAGAATGGAATTGTGTATCCTTTTGATCAAAATAAAAAAAAAATTATATTTTATGCAGCATGCGAACAATTTTATATTTCAAATTAATTTAAATATCTAAATGCAAAGCAGAATACTTATCTTTACTGAATATTTTTACATTTTCATGCCATGTGAGTTATTTTAAATATTTCACTTCCATTTAATGTCGATTTATCTACACTCTGTTTCAAAAAATAATCAACAAACAGAAATCGTTATGAAATGGGAAAAAAAATTCATTAGAACGCAATGGATTTTTTACAGAATTTTGAACAGAAGAAGAGGTAATGCCCCGCAAAAAATAAGAGGAAAACAATTAGTTTTCAAATGAGCAGTGTAAACAATACTGTGTCCCTAATTTATGCCAAAAAATGTTTTGCTGCAAACATTTATCAGTAGGGCGTATGATCACCTTTAGAGATAAATGGTCCTTGCGTTATATTGTAACCCTAGAACGTCCTATACCAGGCCTTCTGGGCACTGTATATTCATTTTGGTACCTATTCCATAATAGACTGCTGATAGAATGGTTGGCATTTAAGGTTCATGCAACCTCCGAAGATTGGATGAATCCTATTACATACCGGCTATGTTGTCAATCGAATGCCATCAACGACTCAGTAATTTGGAAAAGAAATTAAATGAACACTTAACAAACTATTGGGTTGGTGCATAATTATCAGGCATTTTTTAACACTATTTATTATGAAAACGGAAGTATAAAAATTCAACAGTCTCATTTTTTTAAATGTTAAATCCTGAGCGTAGTCACTTTTTATTTCAATAACTGCTTTTCATTTGCTTGAAAGAGGGTCGATTCCACGGGCAAGAATTCAAGGTAAAATAATTTTCCAATGAATAATTCCGCTTCTCTCCTATCAAACACACCACATTGACTTCTTACAGAGCACGTCCTTAGTTATTTCTTTTGGCGAAATGCAGACCTTCTTCCTCTTTTGAGGTTTTTGAAGTAAAGCCATGATTCATTCCCCGAGACAAGATCCTTCAGAAACGAACTCCGCTTATTTCGGTAAAGCAAATCGGTGAAACACCGGACACATTCGGCTTTATTGTTGTCACTGAGTTCCTGGAGGACCTATTTAGCCAATTTATATACCTTTCCAAGCTTTTTGAACCGATGAACGATGGTTGAATGGTCCACAATGAAGTTGGTGGTCAGCAATCGAGTTGTCAAGCTTTCATCCCCTGCCACGGCTACCTAAAGTGCCTGGTCGTCGAAATTCAATGGTTGACGTCTTCCTGGTTTATAATCTAAGCTTGTGTCGCCAGATTTAAAACGGGCAAACCATTCCCTGAATCGACTTTCACTGATTGTGCCCTCATCGAAAAGTTCGTTAAGATCGCAAAATGACTACGCTGTTTGCCATCCTTACTTGAGTCAAATAGCTTAATATGATGAATGTGAGTGTGATTATACACGCATTTATAAAATTTAAAAGTAGAAGAATATTTTCATTCATAAACTTAGAAAATATTGTAAATTTTTAGTAAAATATAGCACTTTAAAGAAACGCCTGATATAATTATGCACCAATCCAATAGTATACAACGCAATGAAAGAGATAGCAAGTGCCTGTGAGTGAGTGAACTTTTTTCTATCTGTCGCATTAAGTAACACTGTGTGGTTATCAGTGGCGTAACGTACACCCCCGAATCGTGGGGTGTCCCAGGATTCTAGGGGGCCCAAAGCCTAACTGATGTCAAGTACATATGATTTTGCAATCCTTTGTGATATACGGCTTGGGACCCAAAATCTGACTTTACAGGGGACCATAATATTCTCCATTACGCCACTGGTGGTTATGCAAATGTTTTACTTCAGAAATGCTTCTGCATTTCAATGCAAAATACAGATTCAAATTTTGTTGCTGCAACCTTTCTTCTCGAGTTATGCTAATTTTACTGCGTTTTTGCTTATTTTGTGATACCACCCCCCTTTTGGTGACCGTATCTTTGATTATCAGCGTGAGATAGAGGTGTAGGGTTTGCAAAAGGAATAGACATTTTTGATTCTTAATATGTCTTTATTAAGAATAGAACTTAAATGTCTAACAATTTAGATAAATTTAATTAAGTGAGAATCTATAATGAACAAACACACAGTGATAGTTAAACCGAATCGCGTAATTTAGACCACTTTCTCTAAATTATAATTATTTAATCCGCCTACTCTCACTTCTAATAATATTACAAGTCCTAATATCAAATAATCATTCCTACCTTAATCCAAACTTAGATTCAATCTTTATGTGGAAACGTCTGGGCGCGCTTGCAATGGTATGCACCTTGTTTTAATAGTTTACTGTCCAGGTAACTTCACGATTGGCTGTCAATTCACGTTTGTATCTCTTTCAAACATAACGTTCCCCACAAATTGCCATCTCACTTACTGAAACTTCCGTTATTTAAAAGCTATCTTATTTACATTTCTTTTTCACATTTCGCTTCTTGGGTTTTAATTGGAAAAGAGTTGCCATTAATCTTGGCCACCAAAGAACCCAGAGGTTATGTTAAAGAAAAGACGCGTGAGCCCGTCACTATTTGCTTAGGTCAAGTGTAAATGAGGGGTTAAAATTCTTCTGGTTTCAAACCCATACAGAATTCTGAAGCACATACTGTCGATATTCAGTTGAATATTCTATTATTTTCAAATGTACCACATTCAAAACAAAATTAAGCTATTTTTAATAGTATCTTTGTGACAAATCTCATTTCTGTTACTGATTTGTATTAATTATCTACTGTTGTGACTTCGCCAATATGTTTCAGCTTAAATGAATGTTTCTCTTTCTCTCTCTTTACCTCACACATTTATTTTACAGAATTATAAGTGTAAATGCATTCAAATGCCAGTTTTATAGCTTCTGTCGAATCTTTAGAATACAAAAAAATATTTAATTCTTTTAAAATATTTCCTTGAATCATAATAAGCAAATACTAGCGTTAAAAAACGGCGTGAAAGAAATTGTGACAGTTTAAAAAACCTAATTGCGCTATTTCTGAGAAAAAAATATAGAATCGTGTTATTTTAACACTACCATAATTAAAATTTCATCAAGAAACTATTTATAAATAGAAAGTTTTATTTAAATTTCCCACCAAAAAAACCAAAAAAATGTTCAGATAATCCAATGGAAACAAGTTATTTTTAGACTAATGGTTCTTAAATAACGAAGGAAAAAAATTTCCATCGACTATAATAAGTCAGTTGGAAACAACAATGCTTTCTGAATATTTTCACACGTTTACAAATATTCTTATTGTTCCTGAGAAAAAAAATGCCTTCTTTTTTCAGGTCTATGCTCATTTTTATGTAACACATCGGCAACATTACTTGTTAAGACTTTTCTAATGATTTCTAAAAATTTTCTTTTCCTTTCATCTTTTTTACACGCGGACCTCTCCTTTTGCTTCACTCTTTACCTGAATATTTTTTCCCTTGAATTTTTCGTTCCTTTTTCCCTTGAGGGACTTTAAATAAGATAAACATTGAGAAATCAATTGAGTTGGGTCCCACTCAACAGGGTTGACTGTTTAGGAGTTAATTAAGTTTTTGCCAGCTGCTATTTTTTTTAAGTAAATTCAATTAACTGAATCTTTGATCTTCATTTTTTTATTGCAGTGGAAGTTAGGGGGTTTTCTTCTTTCGCCTTTTGTTTCAAAGAAAATAGCACAAAATGATTAATATTGTCCCTAACTTCCCATAGAATACCTCATAGGGATTGTAATGATACGATCTAATTTGGTTCGAGTGTTGGTTTTGTAACTTAATATATATGTATTTTGCACTGAATGGTCTTTTTTTCCTGGTGTAAATTCTTCAGTATAATATTGAATTTTTAATATGAGCATGGAGTTTTAAATGAATTAATTATTTTATTTTACTTTTAACTTGTTGCGGTGAGTGTTTTGTTTCAATTTATCTAAGTTATTTGCAAGAAATATCGTGTGTTTATAATGTAATTAGGTAATCAGTTTGTGGGAGAACATCTATGTTCATTTTGTTTAATATTGCATATTTACTATTTCTTTAAAAAAAAAGAATAATGTTTTAAAAACTGGTTCTTTCTACTGTTTTTCCCCTTTCTAATACTATTTTTTTTTCTTTCAAAATGTTGAGAATTTTCCCGATCATTTCATTTAATTGAAGCTACAGAAAAATAATAACGAAGAACGTAATCGAAATGCTTATATGCACTTTTAAAGATTATTTTCAATTATTTTAAAAGGATTGCATAATTTAAATCTTTTATGTAAAAATATTTGTGTACTAAATGTGGGAATGGTCAATGAATGTAATCTTCACTTCAGTGTGGTAGCCGAGGCAGTAGAGTAATCATAACAGCGAGTTCGTGGGCGTGTTGTTTCTATCGAGAAGTGGGTTTGAGTCCTAGTGACACCGAAAACCCGGCGTGTAGAGGGGCTGATGCACGTTAAGTTTGTTAAGGCTCAAAGTCCTCAGGGTGGCGTTGTGTGAAGTTAGGAGAGTTGGAGGCTCAGGTGTCGAGCACGTCAATTGAACGGGACTTAAAATGAACATTCAATCAATCGTTCATTGCGCACGTCTCTACTCCTCTACTACAGTGCTTCTCAAACTTTCGATAGTTGCGACCCAATTTTCAATCATAATTTTAATCCCCCTCCATACTTTAACAATGTATTGACTTCAAAATAAACGTTCTAAAAGCTACATGATAAAGCTATAATATATGACTTTTATTATAAACCGTACAAATTATCACTACATTTTGTGTATAATTTTATATATGACGAGCTCATGAGAGTCTCTAGTAATTATTAATCTTGTTCTTTGTATTAGTGTCAAATAAATTATGCAGTACAGATGCATTTATAAGTACATTATATCAATGTAAATGTGTATTTTACTTTTTTATGTCAGAATGCATTTTGTTTTGCTTCCTCTCAATAAATTCTCAATTTTTTTTAAATATTTTATTTTTGACTTTTTGACATGCTCACGCCCCCTTGTAAGGTTATTTCGCCTCCAAGGGGGCGCGCCCCACAGTTTAAGAAACGCTGCTCTATTAGCATTGTGTGAAACTGGTAACACACAATTGCGTATGGCTTATCTGTTCTCCTTGTTGTCTGTGGAGACACAACCATTAGTATTGTTAGATGTCAATATCCTTACAGCCAAATGGACACCTTTGACGTGATCGAATAGTCTGAATACGGAATCAGGCTCGCCATATCAAGTAATAGGTAGCCGCCTGCACCATACGTACATGGCTGTACCAAGATACTGGCAGCAATAATTGTTTCAAGAAATTTTTAAGCAGAATGAAGGCTTTGGAAGGCTAATGTTCATGAATTCAAGGCAAAGTTGGAGGATTGTGAGATAGACCTGATTCACACCAACACAATCATTGTACACTACCCAACCTGCTACAGCCTGTTTCATACGTTGCTCGGCACCTTCTACCATTTCACGGCGCTTGGATGTGGTGGAATTACGCTCACGGTGACCCCTCCAAGTTATTTATCTTTATATAATCCCGTAACATCGGTAAAAATCGTCTAAAATGGTGCCGTTGGTGATCATCATGACTGCCAACAGACTATAATTTTATGGTGTTACCACATAATCGTATGTGATTGGCCGAGGTCAGCGGTTTCATTCAATATCTCAACAAAATATTGAAATCCTAAGATCGGTCATCATTTGATTGTGGTCTAGAATAAAAGGTGCTAATAGCCATAGAATATTGCTAATTCAGATCAGCTAGCCAATTATTCTGGGCTACATTACTTTTGTGGAATAGAATTCCAAAAACCCACAATTCTTAGACAAATAATCTAGCATTAAACAGCATTCATTTTCTATAATAAACAATATCTGCAACAATTAAGCATATATTAAGTAAATCGAGGTGTATCAGTAATCATCTGATGGCGATGAAACTAGAGATAGTTTTTGTATGAAATTAAAGGATTAAAATATATATCTTCTCAAATTTCCAGAGGCAGTCATCTTTTAATAAATCACATGTTATCTATGTCTTGGATATTGTGGGCTGATTTTATACATATTTAATTTCTTGGACAGTAACTTTTGCTGGTCTTCTTGACCACTTTCAATCTATTAAATGATTTAACACTGTGTCAGAAAATTGAAGCTACACGTATTCCAAAATTGCACGCTTTAGCTGTTATAAGTTGTTCAGCAGGTTTGATAGTAAATCTTCTGTTTAGTGGATAGAAAATCGCGCGTGAGTTTGAAACTGAGTTTGGCTGAAAATATGATGAATAACGTATGTGCTCTGTTCATAAAATGCAGTGTGGTCTCAGGTTCAGAAATTTCGAATCTACCAAGTTACTGACCATCTTTTAATGTAACTCAAAATTAATAAGTACTACATCATCAACAGCCAAATATATGGCTTGTGTATAGGGATGTCTTTAATTAACTAATCTAATCTCTTAGCTGTAATCAAAACATAATTTTATTCTACAGGAAAAATAGTATTCTAACTAGATTAGGCTTAACAAAACACAATTTCATAGCTCGAGGGAAGCAAAACATTCTCGAAAAACTATTCATTGCAACTGGTCACGTGATCATTTTTAATTAGTTGTAGTTGTTGCCACGGGATTTAATACATTTTTGATCAAATGAAAATAAATTAAATTATCTATATTTGAATATTTACATATAAGTAAAATATAGATTTTTTTTTATTTTAATTTTACGGCTGTCTTTGCTTGCGTTAAAAATATATATATATCCAACTTGGAAAGCGTTTTAAAATGATGAAAAGTTTTTCAACAGTAGTATTATTTTTTTGTGTAATAATTCTTTTATTTGACTTAAGTATCGTACGCAGAGCAATATATTTCTCTTCGAATTCATTTTTTCCCATTTGTGTTTAATATTTTGTCTTCAATATTATAATACTAATTGGAGTTTTATTTTTATATTGTTAAAAAAGAAATTTATATACTTATTAAACATTTCTTAATTTCTTAGATTCGATACGATGAGTTATAGTTTTAATGATATTTGTGGATATAATTACATTTTATTTTTATTTAGAATTGTCATAATAAGAAATAAGTAATATATTTTCCTGTCTGGAAATGTAATTCCAGTTTGAATAGTATTCTTCAAAACCAGACAAAAAAAAAAGCCATAATATTTAATAAAACCTTCACCTTTCTTTAACCTTATTTTCTTTCAACATTTAAAAAATTTCTAGTGCAAAATACTTGAAATATTAAAACTAATTAAGTATAGTAAATAAAACATAGCTTTTTATTTATCAATCACAAACTCATTGCATTAATAAATTAATTACAAGCACTTTCTTTTTGCAAAAAGTTATAATGAAAGTCATAAATTTACAGCAATTTTAGCCATACAATATAAAGCAAATAATCATTTTATATCATATTCATTTTAAGACCGAACGTTTCCAACTGCTAAACCAACAACTGAAATATTTAGAAAGGTACGAAAATCCTACCTCATTCAAATTTTAAAACATAAATTGTTTCTTTCATTGTGCGTGGGTTTTTAATTTTTTTTCCTTTCGCTTAACTACTGTTTATAGTAAGCAAAATATTACACCATAAATACTTTCCCACACAATAATCGCAACACAATGATTGAATAGCCTCACAAAAGGAAAAGCAAGATTTCCTTTTTTTTATTTATTCCCTTTCTATTTTTCCCTATTTCAGCGATAAAACATTTGTCATTGTGTATTTTATTGTTTACCGTCTATATTATTCTCCATTACTGCTTGCTTGAATATCGAATTTTTTTTCCTTATTTCGCTCCGAAAATTCTGGAGCATTCCAGTTTGACGCGTGTACGTTAAAATCGTATACCATGTGATCATTGAACCATATTTGAAAAATATTGTATCATCAAACAGGCCTCGCCGATATACTTACTCCATATCGGTTGTCTGTCACAGAGAGAATGAAGTTATTATTGCTTCAGTAAGTTTGAACGCATTGGACTTTTTTATTTTGTATTTTTTATATGGTTTTTTTACGATGTACCACGTGATGAATGCTGAAGAAAATGTAAAAAACATACACATTTAAATATTAATCTTACTTGTCCTTTATCTGTCTTTGGTTCCCAAGTTCGTGCATCTACATTTGCAAATACTGATTTTAAAATAATGCTTAAAGGCAAATTTCTTTCTATGTGGTATGACTTTTTTTTTTTCATTTTCTTTCAATTATTCCGCGCTACTGAGTGTTTCCATTTGACTCAGTGGTAATCTTCGTCTTTTTCAACTATTGAAAATGAAAAAAGAAATCCTTTGACGTTTTATTTTAAATTTTAAGTCCCATATTAATGCGTTTTTGTTTATCAAAGTTTATTGACAGGGGGATTTTTTTTTTGTATTTAATAATAAAATATTATCGATGTATTTATTTGGTATTAGGAAATTCCTTTCGAGCAGAAATATGGAAGGCGAGTAACGTTGATATGTTTTTTCTTTATTGAATAATTTCTTCCAAAAGATTTATTTACATCTATTGTTGAAAAGCATAAAATATACATGGACATGTGATATTATGTACTAAGTAGTTATTATGTAAATAATATTGTTAGAAGCATGCTAAAAATATTCTTAACATCTTTCAGTTAACTAAAAAATACCAAAAAATACTTTTTATATCAGGGTTTTAATACGAAATTTTGAATTGGAATTTTTTTGAATATTATCATTGGAGTTTTAGGGTCACAAATTAAATTACTGAGTGTAAATTTGTTGCCACCCAGCCTCGGATATGATCCTCGGCTTGTAACCTAGTGGGCTCAGGTTCGAATCCCGAGTAAGGCATGGTTGTGTCTTCTTCGGGAAGAAAAGTCGGACTTTTGCCTATAATGGATTCCCGTCTCGAATGGAAAGCAGCGAATCCCTTCTGTTGTATGCTGAAATCATCATTTGTAATAAATGTCTATATTCTTCAGTTTGTATTGTATATTTTTTTTTCTGTTATTCCACTTGTATTTCATATGTACCCCAGGATTTAAAAAAGACACGACAGCAATGACAAGTAAATTTGTTTCATCTAGATTTGAACAAGTTCTTTCATTTCAATTCATGTAAAATCCTAGGAGAGCCCACATCCTTGGCGACAAACCGAAAAAAGCGCCAAGCCAGAACAAGATGGCGCCAAGCAAAACTGATAACAGATTTTAAAAAAGCCTTAAAGGTCTCATCGCTAAGCGAATGATCGTGTGAGCGCCGCCATATTTATTCTGTGATGTAATGGTCGAACATACCTTCGGAGTGGCTTGTACGATTTCGAAGAAAGCGTTTTATTACCAACCATGTGTTACATCATGCCGATCATTACATTTAGGACATTCATAACTCGAAGCAATCAATCTTTCCTTCATACACCATTCAATCAATTCTTTCTTACCTTTCGCATTCAACAAAGTAAAAAATTCTAAAGTATATTCCCTCACACACGCAGCCATACTTCCAGCTTGGAGCCCAACAACAAAATGAAATTCGAAATGCCCGCCGACAAATTATGAAAATTCCAGAAACAGTTAGGGTTACTCTATCTAGTGTATCAAAGTAGGGTTACCAAGATGGCACAATTATCGCCAACCAAAATAATTTGTGCCAAGGGTGTGGGCTCTCCTAGGACCGAACCAACAATTCAAATTTTCTGTTTAATAACTGGAAGGAGGTTTTGGTTATAGGGTAAGAATATCTATCTTAAGATTTGTTGACAAATTATCAGCAAACTTTTAATTCCATATTCTATGGATTCCGTCCCATGGCGGAATTATTGATAACGAGGTAGCAGACTCACTAACAAAGCCGCCACTTTGGACACTCGCCGGCCGGATATGCCTTTTACTTTCAGCTAGGTGTTGTCCAGTAGTAAGAAAAAGCAAAGGGAGTCTGGAGAGTTATCCCTAACATGTCTGGTACCCCAGAAAGCGCCCTGGCCGTACCCTACTGTTTGAAGGTCATAGAGTCAGACAGACTTTCATATCTCGATTTGTCAGTGGACACACGAAGTCTCTTCTCTTTGAACAGGGGCTAAATGTTTTTAAGATCTGTACAAAGTGTAATGTTACTCAGGCATCAACTGAACACATTTTAGAAAGCTTAAATTTTAACTTCGGTCTGCTCTTAAGACCTCTTCTATTCTTGGATTTTTTTTTAAGTTTACGGGCTGATGGATTTGATCTAGTCTTAGATAGCCTAACTAGGGATTAGAAACAACAAGATTTTCTGTTAAATGTATAAAATTAATTTAAATTTAGTATTATATTCCTTCAGAATTTAACTCCTGTTTTTCTTTTACTGATATTATGCTATTAATCATACCTCCACAGAAGCCTGACTGCCATTCTACGGATTCTGTAAACATATTTGTAATGTAAGCAATGAAAGAAAAAATATGAAAGAAACAGAAAATAGCGGTTAAATTGCAGAATAAGGGGGCTCTCTTAGATTTGGCAATTTTTATTTAGATGCCAACAGAATTCGGTTCGTCATTACTTCGGCTTCTCTTCATTACTCTCGAAACACCTGTCACTACATATAGGTACTTTGGCGACTGTTTCCGGTCGCCAAAAAGTTGACTTCACCGAAGAGAGAGGCTCCTATTCTACACTTAGACCGAAAAACAATGGACTTGATTCATGAAGTCACATGATAAAAACAAACACGTGTTTTCCAATGAATTCAAACAAACATTGAACTAATTGTACTTGTTTTATTTGTAAAACGCAGATAAAATTTCAAATTTCATGTTTGGGTAAAGATGTTTAAATGCTAGGGGAAAAAAATTTCTACAAAAAGATTTTTTTTTAATTAAAAAAGTCGTATTTTATGCTTACGCTTTTAAATAAAATGCATTTTGTATACATATGTACTTTTTAAGAAAAAGTTTCTGCAAAGAGCAAAACTTGGCAACACCGGAGCGCGTGAACTGATTAGTTGGAAACTCAAGATAGTTTTTATCGTGTGACTATGACGTCACATGAGTTTTTGAATTGATTGGCTTGAATCACGTGGCTTTCACTATTATGTGACTATGACGTCACATGAATCAATCTCATTGTGATTAATCTAATAAAACGTATTTCGTAAAAAAAAATTGTACATTATAAAATACTTTACCTAACTCTGAACTACACTTTCATTTTGTATAGTACTTTTTTTAGTATTTTTTCTAATACAATATGTCATGTAATGCTCACTATTCTGTAAAAAAAAATTTGAAAAAAAGAATGAGGCAGATTTTGGCTGAATTTCAAAGAAAACGTCTAATTAGCAATGAACTTAATTTGTCAATACCGGTTGAAGTTTCTAATATATCGAAATATTGGAAATCGTTTCTGAATGCGAATTTCAATTGAGCTACCATTATTATTTACGGGTTTTTTTTCGTGCTTTATTAGAAATTGTACTTTCATTTAACCTTGTAGCATTTTTATTCACAAAAGGAAAAATGCGAATCTTCTATACAAAGGAAAAGTAATTGTTATCGATTTATTTATTTGTTTTCGATTCTTTCTTAAGTTAATGCAATAATTGCATTTATCTTAATATTTCTTCTGTGTATTTTTTTATTCGGTTGTGTTAATTGTTCGAGCAGTTGATTTAATGTATGCATTCCAACTTATATATTTCGATGTTTTTTAAAACGAGCTTTATGTTATCTGTAAAAAACAACAACTTATCCTGTTACATTTTTACAGTTATTTACTTCAATTATTTAAATTAAAACTCAATACTTAAGATTTGAAGAAGTTTTAACGAGTGAAATACTTAGATTGTTTTCAGGAAATTAAAGAAACTGCATTTTCATTTATTTTTGTACTCTCTATTCAATTCTTTTGAAGAGTTAAACAATTTCTTTTATTCTCTGTCACTATTATTCTATTTTACAATGGTATTTTGTCAAATAACTACTTGCAACTTCTTTTTGAGAAATTTTTCAACTTTTTTGTCGAATAATAACATAGATTCTAGATTAAATTCGTCTCCGATACAGCGAATTAAAGCTACAGCTAAGTTAAATGAACTGTAAACAGCGTAATGAATGAACTATTTCCTATTTCGTGTTCCTTTTTTCGCGTTTATCTTTCATGTTTAAATTTTGATTCTTTTCCCTCTCTTTAAATTGAAACTACTGTTAATACTGCTGTCTCAACTCATCGATTCAAAATATTTCATCTTCGAATAAAGATAAATCATGCACAAATATTTAAATTATACTTTAAAAAAATTGTATCTATAAAATTCTTCTTGGTTTTTTTATTCAGACCTCACTAGTTAATATAAAATATAGGCTTTATTAATCTATATTACTTTATGTAACCTATCTACAAAAATTTTACTAAGATTAGAAAATTAGCCCAGATTTAAATATCAAATTAAACCTGAAAAATAGTTTTATGTTTTCGAAAGTACAGAATCAGAATTTACTTCACTTCAAAATTTGACTAAATTTTTCCAGCAGTCATTGATTTGTTATTTTGTTCCCTATGAAAATATGCAAGATAAATACAGAAATATTGATTTGTACACGGGAAAAATTCATTTATCTAATAAAAATAATCGAAACTCAATGGTGCTACTGCGCATGAGGGTCAAGGCCTACTGTGCCCATCTCAGTTTTCGTGACCTTGGGCACTAAGGTGCATAAGCAGGTGTTCACCTCTCGGGTAGTCAGACTGTTCTTGGAGATATAACGGAAGATGTGTGCGTGAATCTGGTGAACATTTCCTTTTATCTAATAATGAAAGTTCATAAAACATGAGATTTCTTTTAAATAAGCAATATTTTTTTAAAAAAAGAAATGTATTTTTTATGCTCACCTTTTCTTGTCTTTTAAAGCTATCATTTTTATATCCGGCGTCTAACGCACACCCGAACATTTCAATCTTTTTTTTTTTTTCAATTCCTATTATTATAAAGTTTACACTCTCCCTATATATATATTTACCTTGTTCAAATTTTCACAGTCGTTAATAAAATATTTTTTATTCATCCACTCAAAATCAAATACATTTTTTTAAACTTGTAGTGAATAACACTTGATGTTAATACAGTTTTTTCAAATATTAATTCATTAAATAAACTTAATTAATGAATAAAGTATAACAAAAAAATAGTTCAACACCATATATGAAAAGGAAAATCGTTCTTATGTCCCTGTAGCGCAGGCGTACCACAGTGTTGCTCTGTGAAGTTGTAATTGTGGCACACGAAGATTTATTAAAAAATGTAAAAATTTGAAAAGATAATAATAAATAACAATTTTTTCTTATAATTTATCAAACTGCGGTTGTCTCAGGCACACACACAAACAACCGTTCAAAATTTATTTTAAATGCACTTATATAATCAATTGAGTTGTAAAAGAAAATTTTCATGCGAATATTACTCCTTCATTTTTGTGTGCGCTGACTCTCCAAAAGAAGTGCCTTTGAAAGATTTTGGATTTTGAAAGAGCGTGTTTTAAATTATCTAGAAAAAAAGCAATGAATTATACCCAGTGAGTGCTTGTTACATGAGGATTGGATATGGAATTTAGCTTTTGTTACCGATATTTGGGGACATTTAAAGAATTTAAATTTAATATTACAGAAAAAAAATTGTATTTTGCTACCTTAATTGGTCGTCTATCTTCTTTTCTGAATAAACTTTTTTTTGTCTGAAATTTAATGAAAAAAATTAACACATTCACATTAATACAGAAACTATCTACGAATATTAATATTGCTCCGACTTTTATCATAGATTTTAAAATTTATCATTCATTTTTCAGGATTCATTCAGTGTTTGGTTTGATGATTTTCAAGATAAAAAAAATGCAGTTCCTTTCTAGAATCCTTTTTCAATTTCTCTGCAAGATGTTAATTGTTACCCACCTGAAATTTAAATCAAAATTATTGACCTACAGCACCATATTCAACAGAAAAGGAAATATAACAAACTTGTTTCAACTGCAAGTGATCGAATTATGTTGAATTTCAAAAAAATGTACCAACAAGCAATTTTGTAAACTTGTACTATTTGTCTGTCAGATATTATTGTATCTTTGGATCAACATATGTTTCTGAACAAATGTTTTCTATTATGAACATCATGAAATCAAAATATCACTCAAAATTAACTAATATATACCTAAAACAATCTAATTTTATTAGCATCTTCAAGAACTAATTCTAATATAGAAGACTTGGTAAAAAAAACTACAAATTCAAGAGCCACATTAAGCAAGTACTAACTATTTAATAATTACTTAGAATTAAATATATTTCAAGTTCCTCCATTTTATTTTATATCTAACATTAACTAATTGAACCTGTAAAAAATTTTTTAGCAACAGAATCTTTACTTTTGGCTTATTTATTATACTGTTTTTTTTTTAAATTTCCATTACTTATACTTGCATTAAAAAATGTGCTCTGTTTGCGTAAAAATCCCATAATAATCCTAAAAAAACTTTTATTTTACCTTTTCATACTGTTTTGTTTGTTGGAGAATATGGAAGTGGCACGCATAATTTTTTTTTATCAGATAGTGGCATTTCTGAAAAAAAGGTTAACCACTACTGCTGTAGCGTAATGGACAGCGCATTGGGCTTGTAATCCGAAGGTCGTGGGTTGGAATCCTTCCTGGAATGGCCTAGTTTCCGAGAATGTGATTTCTTTTTACAATTCTATTTTATTGAAAAAATTGAATTTGATTAAAGAATAAATAGTAACAAACAAAAATAAGTCTAACATCATATGTAAACCAATCGTCTGAAACTTTATGGACTAAAAAGTTTTATCTGACTATTTATCAACGGATAAAATGTAAGAAATTTATTACTGATTTTAAGCTATCGCAGATTCCAGCTCTGGATATGGAAATTTTAAAAGCTATTTGTCTAGGTTTAGTTTAATTGGTAGTGATATTTATTCTTGTCGTCAGGTTGCAGAAACTGCGGAACGTGTATTGTGTTGTATTGTAACCTATATTTTTGTAAAAGAAAAAAATTTAAAGAGTAGTTGAAACGTTTAAGTATTTCCAGGCCATTTGTTTTGTCTTTGTTGGTCAATTGTACTGAAAGCCTTAATGTCTTAAGAAAATTTGTTTACTGTTTAGATTTTAAAGCTTTATTTTTTTTGTGTGTGTGGTACCTCCCCATATATTTATATTTGTGTATTTCCTCCTTCCTCCCTCCTTTTTATTTTATATTTTTTATCTTAAATGTATTTTTAATTTTGTTTTAAGTTATAAAATTGTGATATCACTTACATTTTTAATTATATTATGCAATGTGGAACATAAGGAGTTTTGCAAATAAATTAATTAAAAAAAAACCCACCATATATAGAAAGGAAAATGGCAAATTGCTGTGCAAATCGCTTTTGATTTGCCACTTAATATTGTGATTACGTCATATGTATGTACACATTTATATTAATTGTAATTATTTAATATACAAAGTAATTAAAATAAAAAATTTCTTTCTTTACCTAAGTAGGAATTGACTTTAAAAAAAATTTATATTACTTGATTGTGTTCAAAGTGTTCAATATACGCCGGATTTTACGAGAAGTATTTTATTTATAAATATTTTCCTTTTAATTCAGGCTTAATTAGTGTAATGTAATTCCACAGAGATTGAAATACGTAGAAATTATGGCAAACTCAACTCAATTAAAAGAAATAGTGTCATTAAGAGTACATAATAGACCCGGAAATAGTATATTACTTTGTACCTCACATTTTTACTTCCTTACACGTCCTTTAAAAATGATCCCTCTTTCTGCTAAAAATTCGCAGACAAGAAAGTCATTACTTTTGTAATTGATGCATTCCATTTCACATCGAACAAAAATAATCTCTACTTTTTCGACTAACAATTACCGATCCGAAAAAGAGGGGAAAAGAACTTTAAAAAAACACACACACAAATTTTTAATCCGAATGCATCTTGCAATTACCGGTGTCTGCACTTCTATTTTTTGGTTCGCGGAACTCTTAATAGATAGATATACAGATACCCGCGCATATTCGATATTCCAGAAATGGCATTGTTGGTCCCCGGCGTACTTAGAAACGGGAAGACTGTTGCAATTTTTGCCATTTCGGAAACCTCTGGGTTAGAATACACAACATTGCCCCAGAGCTGGAACGGAAAAGAACAACATGAAAACTTTTTAGCATCGATCTCATTATTACCTTTTGTTGTGGAATTGTTGATGATTCGGGCAAGTTTTATGCTGGAAGTGGAAGATTTTTGCTGAAAAGAGTTTCGGGGAATGAATCCGATACATTTATTGTGAGGAAGGGGAGGGGGGTTCTTACGTGTGTATGTAGTGGCGTAGCTCATTATTGTTTCGCATAATCCCTTTCGCCTCTAATTCGGTGAAGCGTAGCTCCAATGTTCAGAAAATGAAAACGCGTTTATTCGGGCTTGAAATAAATAGGGAGTGATAAAACGTTCCAGGGGATTTTGTCCAAATCATTTAGGAGATTTTATAGATCATGCGTCGAAATTCCAGGCGAGTAATTTTGATAAAAAAAATAAATAAAATAAAAAACTTTATCACTTTAGTTTGTCAAAAAAGGAAAAATATTTATGGAATTAGGAAGAAAAAAAATTATAAACTTAAAACTACACCAACTAGTTGATTGAACTCTTTAAAAAATCTTTTTTAAGGGATATGAAACAAATTTTATTTGAAATCTCCCAGTGATAAATATTTTTACTAAAATCAACAGTTTTCACTTAAAATTTTAGACCGAAAACAGTTTTCCCTTAATATTTCACTTCTGAAGATTTTTTTGTTGTCATTTTTCATAGCTCTCTTCTCCAAACAATTTTGATGGCCGCGGTAGCCTAGTGATCAAGATATCGGATCGTGGATGGATTGTCACGCGCGCGCGCGAGTTCGAGCCCAGTACCACTTAAGACCCGCCATGTAGAGGAGCAATGTACGTTAAATCTGTCCAGAGCTCAAACGTTCTCCCCTTAGTATGGCGTGGAAGTTAGGAGAGGGGGTGCCAGTTCAGGTGTCGTTCTCGTTATTTGACCATGGTTAAAAACTACATAATCCATCGCCAAAAGCCCTCATGTAGCTGAACAGTGCGACGTTAATGTTCACTCTCTCCAAACAATTTTGAAGCCGCGGTATCCTAGTGGTCATGGTCACGGACTTGTGGCTGACATGTCATGAGTACGGGTTCTAATGCCTCTGAATAAATATAAAGTATAGTATACAGTATAAGTTTGAGCCGAAACACATTTGAAGACCCGCAATATAGAGCTAATCTATCGATGCACATTACATCTGTTGAGACTCAAAGTCCTCCCATTGGTATGGTGTGGAAATTAGTAAAATGGGGTACCAGCTCAAGTGATCCCTCGATCGTGGTTCAAAATATGAGGTCCTTTGCCAATAATCTTCCTGTTGTTTTTCAAAGCGACGTTAAATACCCACTGATTCCAAAGAATTAATCCTACTTCTCGATGGCCGATAATCCTCCCCGTTCAAACTCCGTTAGTTGTTGGAATTTTTCCTTATTTCGTCGTGAAGTCATACTTAGGTTTCACCAAGCGTTCGCCACTAACAAATAATCATTAACTATTTTCAACGTCCCGCTACAGCCCTCTATTTATACGCTTTCAGCCTCAGTTCAGAGTGCGCTGTGCACGCCACGCATGCGCGGTGGCTCTGGAACTTTACTATTTTACATAGCATCCTGTAATTGATATTTGTGCAAAGTTCATTTAATTCTGATGATTCCTGCATGGTGTTGCATTTTTTACAATCAGCAGTGTATTATGATTGTTAGTTGAAACGAATTTTTATTCAGAAATCTTAAATAAATTGAAATTGTTCTTTATAAAGAAATTAGCATGAAATAGCTCTAAATCCGGGGTGAGCATTAAGTCGATCGCGATCGACTTGTGGACTTTCAAGGCATTTGGGGGTGACCTCCGGTTAGTAATTTATGCATAAATATTCAAGATTGGCTGACAGTATGCAGACTGTCTTCTACTAACTATAATTACGAGAACTTATTTAAAAAGAAAATGTTTTTAATGTATATTTTGAATTATTTTCCAACAAATGCATCACATTTGGTATTATTATATTTGATTTAATGCATCATTTGATATTATTATTATGTTTATAGTTGCGTTTTGCTTTAAAAGCGGTTTTAGAAGTGCGAGTTTATTTTAGTTATATAGGTAAGTATACACATATATTTCGTATTTATTATGAAGTTATAATAATTATTGTAGAACTTTTTCTTAGCTCACCACACCTACGCCACTGGGTGGACCGCAACACCATAACAAATTAGAAGTAGTCCGTACACTGGAAAAGTCTACTCACCTCTCTTCTAGATAAACAAAGAATGTGCTGTATTCTTTAATATATTTTAAACTATTTTCTAATGTTCCTCGTTTCGTAGTTTTTTTTAGTTGGAAAAAAATCATTATTATAAATAAAACTTCTTTCATAGGTCTGAGTCTTGTTAGAAAAGCAAACGTATAAATTATGATATGTTTTACATTCCTCATTCGAATTTTGAATGCATTATTCGATGTTCTTTTTAAAATTCATTCGATT
>BMAV01002222.1:110315-184783 GCA_019973955.1 Trichonephila inaurata madagascariensis
AAAACGTTCTTCTTTTATAAAAAGAATGTTTCTATAATAATAATATTTTGTGCTCTCTTATATCAAGTAGACTTCTCCAGAGAGTTTAAACTAAGATTTTTGAAAAATTTACATTATTTTCAGAGTTACCACCAACTGAAATATATCTATCGGCGTTTTTTCCTTAAAATTTCTCCCCTCTGTTATAGTAAAATATAGATAAATCCACTTATATATCTCAAAAATTCTAGTTCAACTTCTGTACAGAGGTCTGAGCTATATACAGGCAAAATATTATTATAATAGAAGCGTTTTTCATAAAAGGAAAATTTTTTGAAAATTGGTCCTACTATGTTCAGTTTTTGTCAAAATATTGTATTTAAATAATTTTTTATTGTAATAATATTCTTAAAAAAAATTTATTAACGTTTTCTTATCTAAGTGACACTAAATATCATAAATATTATCCATTTATACGCTTTTGCAAAATCAAGGTTCCGATCGTAGTCGGATACCTTAAACAGCAAATCTGTTTTTAACACGCTTTTCTTAGCTTTACCTGTATGTTACGGAATCTTTGAACTCGATTTTTACCCACTTTAAAAGATCATATTAATTCGAAATTTTGCACACTTGTTAAGGACTGATGACAAAACAATAATTTATTAATACTGTTCCATTGCTTTGATCAGGATCATCAGGATTAATGATTTCTCATTTCCAGATTTGGTGACTAAAAGGTTAAGTTACAACCCTAAGGTGAAACATGGTTAATACAAATACAACAAAACAAAACAAAAAGTGTTCCTTATGTAAATTGTTTTACTTTTTTAGTTTGATTATCTGTAAAAGCGTGTTTTTTAATTTTTTTAAGCTATCATTTATTTGATGATGGTGATATGATTTTACACCGTCGCCTGCAATCCATTCATTTATTGAGTGTTGATTGACCTCAAGTCCTCTATTTCTTTTTTAACTGTGCGTATTGTTTAATAGTAATTTCTAATTTGGGTTTATATTTAAGTATTGAGCTTAGAACTTGTTAAATAAATTATCTTCTTGAATAAATACAAATCTACTTTATTTTTAATCAAGCTCATTTCAAGAATATGCCCTGAAGAGAAATATTTATATTTCCAATAAACCACTTTGCATTTCGCTATATGTATCGATACACAAATATGTACAAATATTTCTCTTCAGGACATATTCTTGATATGAGCTTCAGTAAAAATAAAGTGGATTTGTATTTTATTCGTATTTTATATTTTTTGTTTTGAATAACATTTGATAATCAGGTAAGGATGGTAAAAATATCTGTGATTAACTAATTAAATAAATTAATTTGATTGCTTACGAAAAATTACCGTAATCTTTACAAAATTGTACAAAAATATCATATTTGGAAAAAATACTTAGAAAATACTGTTAATCATACTTAGAACATTTCTTCATTCAATTATCTTTTCTTTTCAATTTATTACAGATACAAAAATTAACCCTAAGATGCGCAATTGAGGAAGGAAGTCAAACAAAAAAAAGCCTTTAGCTGTACTTTGATTCTCATTATTGTTGGAACTTTTTCAGTAACTTTGAAATATACTAAAATAATCAAACAATGACATACACTAGGGCAGGGTTTGAGGTTCACCGCTCTTAGACCAACAAACTTTTAATTTTTACTTTATAGATTACGCCGCTTTTTTCTACGTATTTCTGGAATGTACCCCCCCCCCCCCCCCATAAGATCGGGTTTTGCTCTCTACTGTTATCAAAATGTTTTAAAAGTTCAATGTACGATTATCGTGTGCGAAATTATATTTTAAAATTAAAAATAAAAAATCCTGTTTTTACAAAAATAGATTGGATAGATATACATTTCTAAAATCTAAAGCTATGGGTCTAGATTCATGCTCTCCTTAATAGTATGTATGATCATCAATTAAAAAGTAACATATTATCAAGTATCTGGGCCTAGTCGTTAACTATCTCTGAGTTTACTTAGTAACTCCTTAAGGATTTTTAATTACTGTAATCGGCATGCAAATCAAATATCTACTCATAACAATATTTAAAAAAGCTCCATAACTTATTTATAGTTATTATTTTCAGAAACTATTCGTGTACTCATAAAGAATTTCAAGAAAAAAAACGTTTATAAAAAAGGCATCTGCATAATATACATGCGAAACAAGTATATGTACAGGTTAAAAGAAGTTGATAATAAATGAACTAAAATGTAATTATACAAGTATTTCGAGAACAAAAATTTAATTATATCTAAAAGAGCTGTTCAAACTCGGAAAATAATGATGCCAGTATTTTGGAATGCTTGTGAATAAAAGATCTTGGATACATTTTCGCTTCTTGTTCACACTACTCTTGTAATTGAATGAGCGAAAAGTATTCTGAAAAGCATCATTAGAAAAGAAGGCCATGCAAACAGAATCGAATTTCAATAGTAGATCACACAAAAAGTTCGGCTATATCGGGGTGGGAGAAAAGAATAGTTGCGAATGACTCTAATGGACAATTGGTGATTGAATTCTTTCTGAGAATATAAGTCATTGTCATCACTCAACATCATTTGAATAGCGGGGAAAAGGCTCTGGTTCTCCAATACTTTCTTTTTTAAATTGAGGGAGGGATAAATTCTTCATCACACACACACATACATCATTTCAAAAGTTAAATTAAAGAGGAAAACATCGTTAAAATGTCACAAATATTAATAAAAAAGAAAATATTTTTTTATATCTCAGATTTCTGAGAAATATGCAATAAATTTCATTCACATCAACAGTTTAAATCACTTAAGATTCAAAACGTTCATTCGCATACAAATTTTATTTTTATATTATCTCAACTGATTATTTTAATAATTTATTTAACTTCCGACGGGAAGGGGGGTATGAAGGTTGTCCCCCCTCCCGCAAGAAAGACTGCTTTATACTAGAATTTGAACATATCACTTTTAATAAAATAACATTTTAATTTTATACCTTCTTTTCCGAAAATAAACTATTATTCAAAATCTCGTATCCTACATAAGCCTTAAAATTAAACAATGAAACTTGAAATCAATTTTGAGATACATGATAAATGGATGGATGCACCCCTTGATGTAAAATAAGTAAATATCATTTTTTTATTACAATCCCAAAGGACCTGACCCATTTTTGTGTGACTTGAGCGAATTGTAATTGCGGATTGACTAATGCTGAAATGATTGCCGAGGTGTGCTTCCGTTATACACTTTTAAGTTATAATCCATGGGAAAATATGCAGAGCAACGGTTATTCCAATTTTCATCATCAAATCTAGCCCATTTTCTTAAAAGAATTAGGAAATACTTTGCATTACAAATAAGTATTTTCACTTTTAAGTTATCCGAATACGTTCGGAACCATAATTCTAAAAAAGCGCATAAATTAATAATTTTCATGATGTTTAGTGTCACTTAAATTAGAATTCACGTATAAAATTGTTTTAAGGACATGATGACAAAAATTTTTTATTTAAATACAATATTTTGGCGAAAAATTAACTTAGAATAACCTTTTTTCGAAACGTTCTCCTTTTATAAAAAAAAGTATTCTATAATAATAATATTTTGTGTGCTTATATAAAGTAAAGACTTCCCCAGAGAGTCTGAACTAGGAATTTTTTGAAAAATTTACATTATTTTCAGCGTTACTACCAATTGAAATAATTATTGGCGTTTTTTCCTTAAAATTTCTTCCCTTTGTTGTAGTAAAATATGGATAAATCCACTTATGAACTGTTTTTCTCAAAAATTCTAGTTCAGCTTCTGTACAAATGTCTGAGCTATATACCAGCAAAATCTTTTTATAATATAAGCATTTTTCACAAAAAGAGAATGTTTTGAAAATGGGTCATTCTATGTTCATTTTTTGTCGAAATATTGTACTTAAATCATTTTTTATTGTTATAATATTCTTAAAAAAATTTTATATTCGTGTTGTATTGTAAGTGACATTAAATATCATAAATATTATCCACTTATACGCTTTTGCAAAATCACGGTTCCGAACGTAGTCGGATACCTTAACGATCATTTAAAGTTGATTAGTAAAAAAAGGTTACTAACTACAAACGTCAAATTTTTCAGCTAAGGTAATATGTGTTGATATTTCTTTTCTGTAATTTTGTTTACCATATCCCCAATTTAAATTTTAAGCATCATTTGCAATGAAAACACTAAAGCCCTTTATTACTGCACACATTAACTTATGAAAGAATCAATACATTGACTCACGAAGGAATTTGTCCCTAATTAGGGTTTGCAATCCAGTGTTATATTTTCAATCCCGGGACTTTGGGGTAACATTATCCAAGCCCAGGGATTGGTCCCGGAATAAGGATTGCACTATTTATGAAAAATACTTACGCATTACATAACGTAGTTGAAATTAAATAATAAAACGGAAAACATAATTAAAAAAATTGGTTTAATATTATTATTTATTGAAACAATCACAAAACAAAGCTTAATTCATCATAAAAACATATAAAAAATTGTACATAAGGAAATTATATATATATATATAAAAAAAAAGATTTCTTTATTTCTCGTGTTTTTGTAAATAAGCTTCTGAGAAACACAGCTCGTCTAGCGTTTCGTAGTTCAAACGGCTTCTTATTTTTCTCTCAATTCCTACTATTAAGTCACATTCTCTCTTTCTATATATATATATATAATTATTTGTTTGTTTATTTATTTATTTATTTATCTTGGTGGAATTTCCAATCGTTAATAAAATACATTTTAAAGCGCTCAACTGAGCTGACATTTAATATACATGATTATTTTATATGACAATACAATAATTTAATCATGTTTAATAGAAATTAATTGATTAAAACTAATTATTTAAAGAATTACAAATAAAGCCATGTTGGCATCATTTTTAGCGACTTAGCGACCATTTTGGCCCCTTGTGTTAAAACTTGAAAAGGTTTTTTTTCTCACGTTTTAAAGCATTCAGTTGAACTGAAATTTTATATACACGATTGTTCTGGATGACAATACGATACTTTAATGATAATTAATAAAAATTGATTACCACTTTATGTTGTGATTCTGTCATATGTATATATATATATATTTATATTAATTGTAACTATTTAATAAAAAGTAGCTAAAATAAAAAAAAAATTTGTTGATTTAAGTAGGAATTGACTTAAAAATTTTTTTTTTATATTACTTGTTACAAAATCTCCTGTAGAAGAAAATGCTCGTTCAGACTGTACACTAATAGTCATTAAATAGGAGTATGTTCTTTACAGGTAGTCACCACGTCTTCTGTTATGTTCAAAAGGAACATTTCCTTTTGAATGTTAGATGACAGTATCTTAAATCTAGTACATTGCATTTTTGGGTACATATCCCTCTTTGATAACTTTATAGTTAGTTCTTCCGCTTCACAACGGGTTTTGTGTACAGATTAATACGTACATATTTCATAAAAAAAAAATTAAGAATTTAAATCTTAGAAAATTTTGATGAGAGGCAAATTTTAAAACATAATTCTGACAAAAATTAAACCCCGGAATTAGTTATTTTAATCCCGGGATTTCGAGATTTAAAGAAACAACGGAATCCCGGGATTTTGGGATCCCAGAATCCCCGGGCTGCAAATCTTATCCCCAATAATGAAACTCATGATTTGATTACGAAGGTACAGCGAACTGAGATGAATATGTCAAATCAATAATCTCGTAACTTGAATTTAACAATTATTATTGCCTATCAATATCTAAAGTTTTCTGTTTCGATGTAAATATGTTTGTGTGGTTTCCTTCTCTCTTCATTCAAAAGAATTAAATTCATCATAAAATCTTTTTCTAACCTGTTGAGGTTTAACCTTTTTTACCTATAATATCGGGTTTTTCCTTCTAAGTTTCTGTCCAAGCTTAGAATCATGAGAGTGGAAAATTATTCTGGAAGGGGACACTCGATATCCCTCTGGGCTGGTCCTTTGCCAAGGCTGTTCACCAATATTCCAATAAGTATATCTAGAGCAACATCAATCACATAACTAATCCAATCCAGTCTCCCTCATATTACCCACTTGTTCCAATAAATGGGATTCACCCTCTTTCACATTCAATATTCCAGTCATATTTTCAAGGGCACATCAGACAATATTCAATTTGGGACGAACCCCCCACCAGTTCAAATCGAGAATTCTGAATGAAGCCGCATCAGAAGAGGAGCGTTGAAAAGGCGGCGACGGAGGGAAGACTCTGGGGGTGTTTAATCACTCTCGTGACTCAGAATTCCAAAGGGGGTGAGGACGCGCCCCTGGGGGGCACCGGCCACTTGTTTGTCAACCCCCAGAGTAATATCACGGAATGGTGCTTTTCCCTTTATTTTTTTTCATAACTTCAATCCGTTTTTGTTCCCTTTTTCGTGCTCACCGAAACAGGAGGTCATGCATAAACGATTTGCCATATAGGAAATTGGATAGTTTCGTGTTTTAGTGATGATTGTATGCATGCATGTATGCGTGCAAGTATGCATTTTTTTCTTATTTTTTTTTCAGTTTTCTTTGCGGTGAAGCGATTATGTTGCTGCAGCGGAATATTCTTCTCAGATACTGCTGCATGGATATGGAAAAATACAGTTGTAAAGTAGGAGAGGGCGCAGGATGTGGTACTACTTCCGTGGTTTTCTCTTATTTTTTCGGATTTTTTTTTTCTTTCTTTTTTAGTATGTAACTGGATCGTTTGTCGGTAGATTTTGTTTCGACCCTTGATGAATTATTTTCGAAGTAAAGTAGCAGTCTGAGATGGGTTTTTGCCTTGACATTTTTCTTATCGGTTGAGACAAAGGTTTTTAAATATGTAATGGAAAACGATGCGAACTGTAGCATATTGAGTTTGAGACAAAAAGGATAACATGAATATGTCTCGCATGATAAAATATTTTTTAAAGTTCTCTAGACCAGGGGTACTAAACCTTTTTCCCCTCCATGCCACATACATAAGATCGGTATTTCACGCGGGCCACAACATGAGGATAGTGGGGAAAAAACACTTTAAGACCAAAGCAACATTTGAAAAAGCAAAATTTATCAAAATATTGAATTCATTTGGATGGGGTTTTACTTTATTACTGTACTAACCTTTTTATAAAACACGCATAAAAAAGTATTTACTTTTATGCATATTTTAATGAGTTATGGGATAGTTCCGATTTCCTTTCATCTGTGTGACCAATCCACTTGTGTACATTCTATCAAGAAAAGCATTTTGATAGCAAAATTGATAGAATTTTCCGCTAAATTTTTAGAACATTATTCTTAAATAATTGGCTTTCTTAGTTCAATGGGTCATGACCGGGACACTCAGAAAAGGCCGGCGGGCCGCAGGTTGAGTATCATTGCTCTAGACCGGGGTAAGCATTAAGTCGATCGCGATCGACAGGTGGACCGCCAAGACATTTTGGGGTGACCGCATTCACTAAGACCTAATAACCATTCCATCATACGAAGGTCTAGGAATATCGTATTTATTCGAATCTAAGCCACATCCCAAATTCTCAACAAGATTTTATGAAAATTTTAAAATAGTCTAAAATGGATTTCCACTTTTACGAAATTAAAATAAGTTTTAAAGGGAAACTAATAAAAAGTGAATAATTAGCTACTTTATATATATATATAAGTATATAACTTTTAAATACATACATGAAGCTGTAATTGCTCTAAATACCCCATCCAACAATTTTTTTTCCCTTTGATTCTAAGTCGTGTCAGTAGTATTAACACTGGGAAAAAAGTGTGGCTTAGATTAGAGCAAATACGTTATTTTACAAAATAATGAAGAAAAAAAATCGAATTATAAGAGAAAATTTCATTGAATAGAAAATGGACTTCGCTATTTGGAGGTTATTTTACGAAGAAAATCGTAAAATGTTCTTGGTTCCAGGAAAAAATTTGCTAAATAGAGAAATTCGTAAAATAGAGGTTCGTAAAATATAATCCGACTGTATTGTATACTTTCTTTTAGCTCACTACAACTGCGCCACCGGGTGGACCGCAAAACCTTCAAAAAATTAGAAGTAGCCCGTACCCTCAAAAAGTCTGCCCACCCCTGCTCTGGACTGTGCATAGGTTGTATATGTTGAAATATAAAGATTAAATGAAATATGACTTGGTTTTTACTGCAAAAATGTCCTACATTCATCAGTAGCTCGACAGGCCAGGGGGGCCTTGGCCTTCTCATGAAGCCTCTTCTGGGCCAACCTTCTTGTTAGTATTCTCTAATACTCAGTTATCAAAACTAGGAGATGTTTTCTAGGCCATCAATCCATCTAAAATTTGGCCTGCCTTTTCTCCGAGTTCCAATTGGTTGGGCATTGAAGACTTTTTAAGTGCTGAGGTGTTCGTCCATTCTGACAACGTGACCTGACCATTTAATTCGTTGTATTTTGATGAAGTTAACGATGTCTGAGATATTCTCTATATGAGTGATAGAGATTGAAATTTGATTTTTACTACAAAAATGTAAATCTGTACTTTTTCAGAGGTTGTAGATGAACCTGCTGAAACAAAGCATGTTAATTTTATTTAAGACTACTATAGATTATTCTTTCTCAATATTTATGATTGTTATTTTTTTATCAGTTCTTCATGTTTTGGGTGTCCGAAAAGTATGGCTACATTTTCAAAAAAATAGTTAAAAATAAACAGACAAAAATTTTCAGTTTCGGTTGTTTGTTTTTTTATGTTCCATGAAGAAAATATTAATATTTCCGATAAATGAGATGTAAACTAAATGGTGCAACTAGAAGTTGCACGTTTTGCAACATTCTTGTTTCAAAATGGCTTCACCGCAAGAACAAGCTCAATTTGTAGCACGGTTTATCGAATTTAAATTAGCAACACATGTATAACGTAAATTTCAGACTACCTATAAATGAAATCCACCTTTAATATCCACAATTAATGACAATAGGTAGTGTATTGTCAAAAGCGAGTCTGGTCCCCCCAGCAGAACCTGAGATGACGTCACTCGTATAGACTCCATGTGTTGCGCGCGACTAATGGTGCGTACATTGAAAGTCTGTAATAAAGCGTTGTAAAAAAGAATCTGGTAATTTTTTCACGGAACATAAACACCGTAAGCGAATATCTTTCTTTGTTAATAATTAAAATTTGAAAGTGTAGTCATACTTTTCAGATACCCGATGTTATAACAAAATTTATTATAATAATGAATATATACAACAAGAAATTGAAGAAATGTATGTGTGTATGATTTCTATTAAAAATTTTTGTCTGTTTATTTACGTTTAATTATAATGATTATACGTTTAATTACAATGATTATACGTTTAATTAAGAATTCAATTTATCACGTCCGGGTCACCAAATTTTATATTGTAATATATTTCTTTATCCCAAGGTTCGGCAAATCCTAGCAGATATTGGAAAATTTTCTTCTATCATTTTATTAACAAACTAAACCTCGTAACACATAGAACAAATGCCGGAACAACAAATATAAAATCAGACGGTAACGTCACATATAACTATCGATTGAATTAAAATGAATAGGTACAAAAATTATCGTTGCCACTTGCCAAACGAAATATTTAATTACTTATTTTTTAACTGTTTAATTTCCCCTTCGGATAGGGGAGATGCTCTTAAAATTCCCTTTAGTAGGGATTACCAAGAATCTATGGAACGAGTTGCCACAACATGTATTGCAATTTATTGGCATTAAATTCAAAGTGACTCAATGGGATTCAAATTTTCTCCCAAAGAGAAACTAAATTGTATTTTTAAAAATACGTAACATAAAATTTGAACATTGATTGAAAAAAAAAGACTCCTCTCCCTTTGGATGAGTTTTAAAAGAAATATTTTGCTTATGCCATTGTTTTACAAAGAATGACAAAACAAGGTAGAGTAGTATTTATCTTTGAAATAACGAGGTAATTCGTAGAAGCAAAAAAAGTAACCCAGAATTTGGTGTAAAATATATTTTATTCAAATCAAAAGAGAAAATTTAATTTTTTAAACAATTTAAAAAAAAAAAAACTATTGACTCTTTAAATCTTCTGTTGATTATTAGGAACACACATAATACTGATAATTTTGTAGGTTCTTGCTTAAATGGGAAAACGTTAGATTTAATCTGCATTTTTTTCTTTCAGACAACCAGTTTTTATTCCAAATCTTAATTATTACCTTTTTAACTTACCATCCAAAGTATTTTAAAAAAAAGTAATACTGATAACAATAATAAATAAAAATATGCTAAAAATACTTCAAAACATGAACTTAAGAATTAAATAAAATTTTATTATAAAACAATGGGTTCTGGGAGCACACATTTAGTTCAATTCTTTTTTGCAGCTTTTTTTCTTTCCAAATATTTTGTGAAAGTTGCTTTAACCGTGGCATTAAATGGCAATGGCTGTCCTTTATTTAAACAGGTGGGGTGATTGATTTTACCCTCATTTTTATGAATATTAATATCGTTTAATTTATTCCATAATTCTGAATTTAGCTATATATTCGTTAAAATTTTCTTCCGAATGTCAATAATGTCTGTGATGCATTTTAATTTTCAATTAAAAGTCTTAAAAATTAAATGTATTTTTTATTGGTCGGATAAAAAAGCTCATAATTTCCTCGTACATGAACTTTCAAATGGTTTCTAGCGAACATGAGTCAATCTTTTTAAGTTAAAATACTGCAAAATCAAAACAAGGATATGTTTTATGAATTCATCAATATTCTAAGTTATATTTTTTAAGTTGAATTTTTGTATAGCAAAGAGAAATTGAACTGAAGCCATCAGAGTTAATTTATATAAACATAAAAAAATTTGATGAGCCTATACTTTTTACAGCTAATGTATTTTCAAGCAGGTTTAAAATCAAAGTTCCTTTTAAATATTTTTCCATTGAAGATCTACTACCACAAAAATTGATTCAGATTTTTTATTTTTTATTTATTTTATTTTTTTTTTTTTTTTTTGGTTTTGTAGTATTCTTACAGAGAAAGAGTTTTCATCCAGTCTTAGTATGCCTGTCACATGAATAGTTATAATTTTTCTGAGTATTATGAATAATTATATGTTATCATTTTCCTTATCATTATGTGGGTACTTGAAACCAAAATGCTCCAGAATTGCATGACGAGTTGATATCTTCGGCATTAAAAGTTAGAATGATTTTAGTTGAACAATTTATAAAATCGAAAATTCTCAATCAGTTTTCGATAATCATTCTCAGAGAAATCATTTGAAGTAAATTAAAATGATGCATTGTCTCTGATAAAATAAATGGGTTAATGAAATAAATGAAAATGTGTGGAGCTTAGGAATGTTACAAGTCAAATTCAAAAGTCAAATATTTATCAAAAAAGCCCAATAAACTAATCAATTAATCAGTTTCTTTTCTTTTGCTTGCTTGTTTGTTATTTTAATATTCAAAATATTACTTTAATATAATATTCATTACTGATTATGTTAGTAATAAAAAAATACTTTCCCATACGTAATAATAAGGTGACTAATTTTCTTACAATGAAAAGGAGGACTAAAAATTTAAGAAAAAATTACACCATAAATATATGAAACATTTCACAATAATGCAAACAAAAATGCACCAATTATACTTACATCCCTTTTAATTATTTACTTAGACGAGTATTTTTCCATTGAATGATTTATTATTATTATTATTAGTAGTAGTAGTAGTAGTAGTAGTAGTATGTCAACGTATTATTTTCTAATATATCGGAAATTTCGGAGCAAGAAGTATCCTTCATATTGAACTTTACGTAAAATACTACAGTTGAATTATCAACCTTCAATCTTGATTTCTCACTAGTTCAAAAATAATTACCAATGAAAAAACTTTCAACTGCTACATAAATTCCAGAGTAGCACAACGTAAATTTAACAAGAATAACTAAATTTTTAGATGAAATGTGTTCATTTTTGAAATGGTTAAATATTTCCGCTCATCTTTTTATCAATTCCAACATGTTGACTTCCCCATTGTTCTAATTTACCAGAATTTAAATATACATTCAATCTTCTAATTTCTTCAGACAATTATCATCGATTTCAATATCAGGCATTTCTTTCGATAAAAACTCAACTTAATTTTCTATATCTCCCAATGATTTTGGACTAGTGAGAAATCAAGATTGAATGTTAATATTTTAGCTACAGTGCTTACCGTAAAATTCAGTATGAAGGATATTTTTTGCTCCGATATTTCCGATATATTAGAAAATGATAGATTGACAAGAAAAATTCATTCAATGGAAAAAATACCCGTTAAAGAAAATAATTAAAAATAATGTACGCGTAATTAGCTTATTTTTGTTTGAATTAATAAAATGTTTCAAATATTTACGTTGTAATGGTTTCTGAAATTTTCGTCCTTCTTTTCATTGTAAAAAAACTGGTTCTCCTTATCTATTACGTCTATTAAAAGTATTATTATTTTTCATCGTCTTTGACAAAGGTAAATAGTTTTTAAAAAATTGTTCTTTGGCCAGCAAATATAACAATCATCCTATTTGAAAAAGTACTTTTTAACAGTAAATTTCAAGCTTTCTGATGGCTGTGACATCCAACTGGTCATGGTTACGAATTCCTGATTGAAATTGTTGACGCCGAGTCTTGGGCTGTAGTCCTGGAATCAAAGTCATTCTGTAGCTTTTAAACAAACATATTTTAAAACATAACCTATTAAATAATTATAAATATACCTTTTAAACTTGAAAATATTTATCAGTTTATTTAAAGCGCAACCATATACAAATAGGCAAGTACACTTTCTTATTTGACCTTTGAATAATGTAAGACGATTAGTGATTCTCTTTACAAGTAGGCGTATAACACCCCGTTGCGATGTTTATAAGAGATTAAATCGAATGCGAACTGCGTTATTTAAAAACTTGAATTAGAAAGAGATCGAAGCACTATGTAATCCAAAAGATCTCTAACATTGGTTAAATTAGAAGCATCGCCAAATTCTTTTGTTTCCCATATAATCACCCGCCCTCTTACAATCCAGCCAACAGCTTATGGATACAAATAAAACTCAGCAATCTTGTTTCTTTTTTCTCGCCAAGCAATTAACGAAATGGCTCTCGAAAGCCTCGCCCCATTCAAAAGAGGATCCTAAAAATAAAATACCGAATATGAAGATTTTACCTCTCTTTGGGAAATCTGGCAACAAAAGAATTAGATCTCGATCTGGTAACAGTTTGAGCGGAGATGCACCTGATTCGTTAATAACTGAGGGATTAAGTGCCTTTTCTAGCGTTTTAATTTTCGAACCGCAGACGGGGAGGTAATAGCAGTGCTTTTCATGAAATATATATAAAAATAGGATAAAAGGAAGTGATTGGGAAATATAGCGAAAAAAATTCCCTACATTTGTATGTGCATGTCAAGCCTCGTTGACTTTTGCAGTCAATCTCCAGAGTCAATTTTTAAAAAGTTACCCCGTAATCCACTAGTGATTGGTACTCCTGATTCCCCCTCGCTCTGAAAAGGGCCCCCATGTGATATTGAAATAGCGCCAGACGTTCCTTCCAAATCCCCACCCCTTATGTATGTGTGTCCTTTTCTTTTTATTATTTTACTTATATGCCCCGATGCGGTAAAATGTCGAGAATTGGAAGTGGTAAGGAAAAATCAGAACAATAGGCTATTTTTGGTAGAACCCCTCCAAAAGGGAATTTGTAGTCTGAAAACGAGTTTTTTATTTGGTTACTGCTGTGTTCCCCCGAGTGGGTTTGATATGTTTTTAACAGCTTTTTCGCAAAAAAGGAGTTGCACCGTTTGAGGGTGTCTATATGGAATAGTGAGGTTTCTGTCTGCACAATAAAGGGATTTTCTGCTTTTATGCTTTCAATTTCATAATCAAAAGAGAAGAGTCCTTGAATGGAGTAATGGAATTCACTTTAATTAAATTAAAAACCCCTGGTTATTCTTTCAATTTTTATTCATAGAAAGTTACTTGACTCGAAAGAATTACATACAAATAGAGTTATTTATTTATATGTTTAGAAATTTCAAAAAGACTTTCAGGATATATATATTACAAAAAGAAATTAAACAACTAAAGTTAATAATAATATTACGTTGATCGCGTAGATTCAGTTCATGAGTTCTGTAAACTTTAGTTATTATAATCTATAATTTCTATCCTTGTTGTGGTGGCTGAAATCCTTTCAATATATCATCTCGCGTCATGATGAGGAATTTAAAAATTAATGTATAATATCTCAGGTATGCTTACCATTAGATCATGTTTTAAAATTATGTAGCGAATATATATTCACTCGAATATAAAATTAAAAGAAATTATCCTATCGTATGATTATTATTTGGACACTTCAAAAATCAATTGTTTACAAATTTACTACGCATTCTTCTGCAATTAATATGCCCGTTCAGTTAACTAAACATAGTAACGTTCAGTTAAAAATATAACTTTTTCTAAAGCAAACTAAACTTAGTAGAGCAACAACCCATAAAAGTCAAGGCCTCTGTGTCCATCTCAGCTTTCCTGACCTTAGGCACTGAGGTGCATGAGCAGATGTTCCGGTCAGGTGGTCAATCTGACATGAACCCCCAGTGTTGGTTCCCAAGCAAGCTTGGTTCTCATCAATCGACTCACTGAAGGAAGGAAAGTCTGAGTCGGCCTTGTCTAGCCCGGAATTTGAACTCCAGACCTGTGGCAAGGAAGTGCGACACGCTACTGCTGGCTTCAAGCATTTAGGTCTATGTAAAAAATTTATCATACCATTTTCAAGACTTGCCCTATAAAGGGACTGATGCACGTTAACCTTTTTAACTGTCATGCCCGAGATAATCTCGGGCGCAGCACTGGTGTTCTAAAATGTCACGCCTGAGTATTACTCGGGGTACTTTCTTTGAGTGCATCATATTGTTTTACCCGAATATATATCGGGAGACGTTTATTTCGGCTTCATCTCTTTGTCAAACCCGACTGATTCTCGGGAAATGTTAATGTGCTCTCAATTCAATAGATGGCAGCACTTAACTGAAGACTTCAAAGGTTAGAGGTTAGAAGTTCTTTGGTTCAAAAAAATTTGACAATTTGTGTACCCAAATCATCAAAATAACTTGACAGTTAAAGGGTTAATTACGTGATGGCTCAAAAGCGTGATGTGGAAGCTAGAGAGAGGGAGTGTTAGCTCAGAAATCATCTTCGTAACCTGATTGTAGTTCAAAGTTACGAGGTCCGTCTCCAATAGCCCCATATTACTTCAAAAGTGCGATGTAAATCAAAATAAATTATTATTTTAATCAATTATTGTTTATTAAATGTGCTTTATCTTTGAATTTTTCTAAAAATTAAATGTTATATATCATTTTTCTTACATTTTTTCCCACTTTTTAATATATAGTTCTTAATCTCTGACGTCATTTTACTTCCAGTTGAAGTTGTTTCCCATCATCTTTCGCATATTTTTACAGCTCACCAGCAAGAATTTTATTTTAACTTTTTTCGAATTATGAAAACCAATATGCTTCCACTGTTCTTAATGTGAAAATATTGCAGCTGTCTGTATTACCACTTTCCCTTTCTCACCCTTACGGGTCGATATTGAAGTCATGGCTTAGCTAGTCATTGTAAAGGTTATAAATAGCAATAAAGTATTTTTATAAACGAGTTCTATAATGCCTAAAACGACCATAAAGCCTCAAATCTATGTATTTATTATTATTTTTTTTGTTTTCAACAGACTTAAAATTCAATAATGAAGTCAAAACTATTTAAACATGTTGCCACACTCTGAATACAAAATATGGTTTTAGTACTATGAAATCAGTATCGAAATAGCTCGAAATATTGCAAAAAAATACGAAACAAATATGACCTATCGGAGTTCGTGCTCATTAAATCAGTGGGTCCGAAAGTACTGTGGTTGGTCGCAGCAGAAATCACGGGTGCAGGGTGCTGAAGAATTTTTCCCTCCCCTCTAGCCCATGCCTAAATTGTGGAGGTGGAAAAAGGTGGTGTCGCCATCTATCGTGTAGATGTCCAACCTATCTCAAGCTCTGGCAACTTTTCTTCCTTCCCTTCGGGAAGGACACGACAACAACAAATAGAAAACAACAATAAAATTTTATTTTAAAGATAAATTGAAATAATAATTTTTAAATATATTTAGTGTGCAAAATAATCCAAAAGAGATTTTAAAATTTAATCTGGTAATTATTAATGATCTGTATCTGAGCCGCTACATATACGATGCAAAATTTTGTTCAATTTTTGTTCATTTTTACGAAATGTATCCATTGGAATACATTACTCATTTATTTTGCTACACAGATTCATAATATATTCAAGTATTGCCGATAAAGAAATCATCGCATTTTTAATATAGTACGTTAACCTCTCGAAATTGATGAAACTCTAAGCACACAATTAATGTTGAATAAAATCAAATTATCTTATCTTAGTTGCGACAAATAAGGTTAATATTTTCTTATTCTTTGTAAATAGAATCGGGTAATTAAAAACGGACAAAGGAAACGGCATCAAAGTAAACAGAGGATCCCCGAACAAATCCTTTTCTTCTCGTCTAATGAAGTATTATAAGCACCGATTAATAAGTGCAATTGAAGGTATCACAATGGTTTGGCTCACTGCCGTCACAACAACGGCGAATTAACAAATTAATTAATGAAAAGACCATGAGCATCCTTAAGAAATTGCAATCCGTGTTGCCACAAATTCCAAATAAATTCTTTCTTTCCTTTTTCGATTCGTTTTCTCGTTCTCTCTTTCAAGAAATATTCATCTTCATGTCGTATGCTCTGTGTCGATTTTTCCTATTTCATTAATTTCATTTATTCTTCACCTTTTATTATTAATTAGCTACTTAAGAAATTAGAATAAAAAAAGGGGTGAATGGGAATAATTTCCTTTAAAAAGGAAAAGTTTTGTTTTGAAGAAGGAGAATTGCTTTTTTTTTCTCTTTCTCCTTACCCATAATTTCCTTTGTGTTTCTTTCTTTCTTTTTTTCTCGTCATTTGAGGTTGTTTGTTTTCTTTTGTAAAGGGAAAGAAATAATAACATGAAAGATACCTTAAAAACATTCCAAGAAGAAAGACATTTTCTCCCCCCCCTTCCTCCTTTGTTGTTTTTACGCTTCGTTAAGAATCTTTTTTTTTAATTTGTTTTCATGCCCATAAAATTAAACAACCTTTAAAAAAAAAAATTTTTTTTTTTTATTCTACATTGTACGATGTAATGGTTTTTTATAAACACGTAGGTGTGTAAAAAAAGATATTTATTAATACGCTCAGAAAATACACTCGGAGGAAAAAAGTACTGTTTTCGAAGATGAAAATGTCATTTATTGCGTTAAATAATTACAATAATGATATCAGGTGAAATAAAAAAAAATGCTGACAAAAATTACGTTTTAATGTTACTTAACTAAGAGTTATTGAGCTCAAATATCAATTCATGGACTCGGACGAAATTAAGCACAATAAAAAGATCTTTATTTAAATTGTTTTTTTATTATTATTTGCTTTCTGGTGAAATAAAAATGTAGTGAAAAAGTTAGAATTCATGAGTAATGTACTTAAATAAATGATTTTGAGAGCCCATTGATTAAATCAAATTACAGTTTTCCTTTATTTTTGTTTTTAATTAACTTATATGCTCATTTGAGTTTTAATTAAATAAATGAAGCAAATTTTTATGACACAAAACTAAATTCGGCACTTGAGTATTATAGCATTCGGCCCATTTCGCCAAATCAAAGACGATGCCAAATGCTGTTATCATAATCAAGAAAAAGATTATTATGAGGGAACAGTTTTCTACTCTTGGCTACATATCGCTGCTTTCGCGACGTCTTTTCATCTGACGGTATGATACGTAAGTACCCTAAAAGTGTAGTTATTCTTTAGATTTTTAAATGTTGAATCGAATATATTCAGTATAAAAATATTTTCTCTCTAGATATAAAAAAAGATTTTCATGAGAGGCTGTAATAAATTTATTACGTTCTATCACATCAATGCCAACATTCAAGATAACTAAGTTGCCAACCCCTATTTCGCATGTGCCGTACGCGCTGAATTGGCAGCCGTATGCTTCGTTTCATATAATGTCGCCAATACGATTGCGGTAGTACATTATTGCGAGATCTCACAGAAAAATATCGCAACGATTACCCGGACTGGAATCGTTACGAACTGAATGTTGAACTTTCCAGGAAGCTGCAAGAGCTGCAGATTTATCAAAATCTGAGGAATTTGTCAATGAAATGTTGGACGATGCAGCTTCAGTTGTGAATTTAACTGAAGAGGAGCGTCAAGAACGAGTTTGGCGAAAAAAGAACAAATAATTGGAACTACATAATAAGTGGAAGTTACAGTTTTGCAATTGGAGCAATGAGTATGAACAACTGTATAATTTGTACAATGGTGATTGGTCCACGGACGGCAGTACCCCTCCTCCTAGTTATAATAAAATTAAATAAATTTTTAATTTAAGCAAAACGTGTAGGGTTAGTTGTTTTATTTTTAAGAAAATAGATTATGAGGGCAACTTTTTTTTTTTGGGGGTTTTGTTTTTTTTAAAATTTTGCCCTTTTGGGAATTTTTATATTCAAATTTTAAAAAGGTCATGAAATTGCAAGTAAAGAAATATTTGACAAAATATATTTCCAACGTTTTGTTGAAGTATGAATTTCTAATGAAATAAGGGCACCCATATTCATTGAGTCATCGAAAAATTTTATCAGAGTTATGGTGAATATTAAAGTTTAAAAGGTTACAGAGTGCCGATATTTTTATTGGTAATTTTGAGGTTTCGATTGGTTAAAAAATTTCCAGTTTTCATCCACTTGACAGCCGCGGTAGCCTAGTGCTGAAAATTGCACGTTTTTACATCTGTACAAGTCGATTTTAAGTTAGAGTTTTGTATTTCATCAAAGATGGTAATCCAAAAAAAGAGAGAAAAATATATTTTTTTAAAGTGAGAACTACCACGCGCGCGCACACACACACACACATTTGAAATCGAACAAATCATCAAACCTTCATGTACGCTCTGCAAGTAAAGAGTTTTCTTAATGTGCAGAAAGAGACAACATTTAAGAGATGTGTACAGACTTAACCATTCTTATAATCAAAGCTTATTTATACTGTATTAGTTTTAAACTTCTATTATTATTCCAGTGATGGATTTAGGCTTAGGCACGGGCTTAGGGCGGAAAATTTTTAGAAGTGCCAAAATTTTCAAGGCGGCAAAAATTTGAAATCGATTTTGTTTCTTATCAAGTGTAAGACCGGATTTTAATGCTTGTTTTCTTGCTTTAACAACCTCAAAATGTCAATATTTATAGAGAAGAGTTATCTTTTAAAATAATTTATCGTGTAAGAAGTAAAAAATTTAAAATATCTAACAAATATCTAACAATCTATAAGTATAGCATTTATCTATTAGCGTTAGATTTTTCCTAAATTTTTCTTAAAAAATCTAAATGTAGTGTTTTCCTGCTCATCATTATAACACAAAATATTAATTCGCTATTGTGTTGTTGTGTGGAGATAAATAAAGGTATCGTGATATTGATTAATTTAAATATCTAATTTATTTACTTAACAGCTATTATTTACAGATTATACACTGAAGTTATTAAACTTATTCATTAGATTGTTAGAGTCCAAGTTCTGAGGTTTGTGAGGGATGAGTTTTTTGGGATCCGCTCTCAACGAAGTTTTCAGACCATCTCCCGTTCTCTCTCTGCCATCGCTAGGGTCTAGGGGATGACCTCAGATGGCCCCCTTTATCCTCGGGTTGCATCCGGTTTGTGGGATGAATAGGAGGGGGTTCCTTGTGGTGTCAAAGGTTGCCCCGGGGCGATCCAAGACAAGACCGAACAATAATGTAAGGTTTCAGGTGTCATTGAATGTGTGGTGATCGTTTCCACAGAGACGCCTATTTACAGCTGTGTGGCGGGAGCATCACACCACATTTAATTATACCTTTGTCCAGTTACTCAAAAACTTTATTATTTTTCTTAATTTCGCATAAACATTTCATAGTTTTACGTAATGTGAGGCGTAATTCATGCTTAAATTTAAATTGAATTCATTATTATTATTATTCATATTATTATTATTATATATAAGGGCGTCAAATGAACTTGGGTCTAAGGCGCCTTCGAACCTAAATCCGTCTCTGAATTATTCTGACGATCAGCTGTTGACGTTATAGGTTTATGTTTGTTTTACATTCAGTACCTTTGAAGCTTAAAGAGCATAAAGCAACGTTTCTCAAACTGTGGGCCATGCCCCCTTGGGGGGCGTGATAACTCTACGAAGGGGGCGCGAGAACATTGAAAAGTCGGAAACAAAAGATTATTTAAAAAATTGTTAATTTCCTGAAAGTAAACAAGCAAAATACTTTCTAATATAATAAAATATAAAATACACATTTACATTGATATTATACACTTATAAATGTATCAGTACTGTACACAATGTATCTTATTATTAATTTAACAATACTAAGAACAAGTTTGATAATTACCAGTGACCCCATGGGCTTGTATTAACTTTTATCTTGATAATTTTGTACGGTTTATAATTTAATTAATTCCTTAACTGCCGTTTAAAAGTTACGCTATTCCCTCCCAAATGTCATCGTTTTCTACGTAAACGCGCGTATTTTGATGTTTTTTGGGGGGAGGAGAGAAGGTATAAATATGCAAAATACTCTGAAATAAGTAAATCCTTCTCAAACATTGTCAAGATTCTTTTATTGCATTTCAAAGCCTTCGGTATAATTTTATGGATAGCAGTGTACAAAAAAGATCGTACTTCGGAAAAACGTATATATACGTTTAGAGAATAAATGTGTTGGCTAAGAGAGAGATGTTTATATTCGTCTATGGAACATAAGAGGTTAAAGTCGCATTGTAGTTTAGTGTCAAAGTATAGTATCATTGAATTCCATACATTGTTATTGTATGGAAGGGGACGCGATGAAAATAATGATTGAATATTGGGTCGGAAATACTGAAAGTTTGAGAAGCACTGGCATAAAGTAACCTAATTTTGAAATTGAAAATTTCCCTTAGCGTTATTTTACATATTTCCGACTTCAAGTAAAGAATTATTATTGATAATATACAAAATAAACTAGAACATTTTATATTTGATGTAATATAACCTAAAGAGATAAATTCAGAATTTTTTGTAGGAAAGAAAAAGAACATATGATTGCTTTCCTATTACATTAATGGTTAGCACCGCAAAAGATTTATGATAAGAAATACTATTAATAATGATTGAGTGAATATACAGGATTACATCACATGTACAAAAATTATCTAAAAGAAGGAAGCGAATACTATATTTGCCGGAGGAACATGAATCCTTTGAAACATGTACATGCTTATATTGGATTCCTAACCTGATGGATTATTCTGAATAAAAATGATTGAAGTGTTTCTCTGTATAAATGCATTTTTGCTCACTTCAATTATTCATAAGATTGGCTGAAAGAATAGAATGTCAGTATTTCCTAAATAGCATTCGTTACAATTCTCAAATTTAGATGGTGCAGCATGTTAAGAAATCGTCGTATGAACAAAATCAGTATTGTATGATCTAATTGAGAATCGAATCGTCCATCATTTCATTACAAAAAGCTAAAATTATCTATAATAAGTTTACTCTGGTATTAGAGTGAGATTATTTTGTTCACGTTTTCCAAAATGAAATAAATATTTAAAACCTTGAAAATAAAAAAAATATTAAATAAAGCTTGATTGGCTACTACAACTCCACAAATTATGTAATTACTAGCTGCATAGACCCGGCGTTGAACGGGCTTCTTCGAGTGCACAGCTTTTTGCCAATGAAAAATTCCTCTTCCCCTCTCGATGTAATTACTTCTTAGTTTGTGTGTGATTTCTATATTTTGTCATTAAAATTCCCTTTTTAGGAATTTTTTTCACGTCTTTGTCCCATCTGATGAGTCTGTTTACCCTCCATTTAGCCCGGCGTTGCTCGGGCGTTTTCCAAGTGTATAACTTTATCCCAATGGAAAGTTCCTTTTTCCCTTACTTCTGGGTGAGGGTGTATGTGCAATGTGAGGAATTTCTATACTTATGCCATTAAAATTATCTGTTCCAAAATGTCTACAATTTTTTTTCCTTTACAGACAGGTTTCTTTTCCCTCGTTTTTAGCGAGAATATATTTTAACAATTGGACTTCATTGAAAAAAATCTTTATTAGTTATATCAAATCCCGTAACTCTTTATATGAAAGTATATGTAAAAAAAAAAGATTCTTGTCACTAAATACATACCATAAAATCTGGCGTATAACGCGCACCTATACTTTCAAGCTACATTTTTAATTTTTAGGTATATTCACCATATAACGCGCACTAAGGAACATGAAATGTACGTGCGCAATGTTCTTATGTTTCGAAGTAATTTATTCGTGGTATTTTTCCAAGTCTTATAAAAAAATAGCATACTTCTACAACTACAATCCTTTAAATTCATAAGAAATGTCATTTCCTTTAAATAAACTGTATTTTTCGGTACGTGTAGAAGTCTTAATTTTTTTTCTAAGTTCATCTTTTTTTTTTATTTATTTGTTTCTTTTTTTTAAAAAAAAAAATAGCTCTCATTTTTATACTCGGAGTATAATGTGCACACGTAAATTTCGTTCTTATTTTTTTGTGTTAAAAGTGTGCGTTATACGCCAGATTTTACGGTACCTTTCAGTTTTGTAAATTTATTACATTATTTTATTACATTTCTATTGAGATACATGCATTATGTAATTGAAAACAGTACGCAATTTTATTCTCATCTTGTTTTGCTATATACAGAGTAATATCATTAAATTATTCTCTCTATTTCCATGAAGTATATTAATAATTTACAATGATGATAAGCTACGTTTGAGATTGATTCATAAATTATAAATCATATATTTTCTCACGGTGAATATTCCTGTATCCTTTTGCTAGTTTTATCTAATGAACCATATTTTAACAAAGTCTTAACAACAATAAATAACAATTTTTAATGAAAAAGACAAACAAAGCAGTCTTCTTTTACAATTTTAAATTACTAATATTATAATAAAATTTCTTTTTTATTATTTATATTCACACACACAAAGATGGTTTTATTTAAAACTTAAGCTCGGAAAGGTTTCGCGTATTACATTCATTCGCAAGAATTTCTCTTACTGCGTGCATATCTACAGATGAATTTCACTAACTACTTACATTTCACAAAGATCATTTATCTGTTTTTGTACCTTGAAAATAAACATTTCTTCAAATATAAAAATATTTTCTGCTTTTTTTTCAAGCTGTTTTAAAAGCTTTATTTTTACTTACATGGAAAAGACGCATACAAATTTTAAGAAATGTGTGATTTTTGGTTTGCATGGAAAAGCAGAAGTTTTCAACGATGTTTTTACTCTATTTTTTGTATTGTAAATACGAAATAAGATAATGATTAATACAGTATTTATAATTTACAAAATTGTTAACAGTAACATCCTGAATCTCTTGCCTTACTTTAAAATAGTGACATTCAGAAAACTTACCTTCCATAAAAAATTAAAATTATATTAAAAAAACTCTTATTAACTAAAATTTAAAATGGAACTACCTGAAAACCCTGTTTGATAATATTTACATCCCCATCACAATTAAATTTATAAAAATTGCAAAAAAAAACAAAACAAGCGATAGTATTAAAATTTGAAACCTTCTGAATCATTCTCTTCTTCACATGGATATTTATCGTTATATTTTAGATTTAAGGAAAATTGTTGAAATTTTAATTTCATTTTTATTCAAAAGCTGCAAACTAAAAATGCGAGTTATCTTGAAGCTATAATTAAGCACATCAATAATTTCTTTGAATTTTTCTGTACATTTTATCAGGTACCATTTTTTTTATCATAATGTATGATGATTTCAATTTATTGTTCTACAACAGCAAGGGCTATAATTTTAAAGCTATTAACTTTGCTTTCTTCGTGCGTTTTGAAAAACACAAAAACATCACAAAAACCATCCTAATTTGCATTTTACTTTCCCATCAAAGCCTTCATTAACTTACCAAATCACCTATAAGTCTTTTCTAAAAAGAAAAATGCTTCTTTCTTTAGGTGCTTCTTAAATCTAATTCTAAAATTCTTCTCCCTTTTTTATTTCTCTCTCTCTCCCCCACGCTCTTGTACCAGGTATGCGTAGTTAATACTCGAGTAATTAGTTGGCACACAAGCATATTTATATTCAAATATTAATTATGCATACATATTTCTGTTTTCAGATTATCAAACTTTATTTTGACGATAATGAAGGATTTTCTTTAATATTTTTACTTTTTTTTTCAGTTACTTGCTGTTGTTTTCTATCTCTCCTTACGCTTTTGCTTTCACCTTTATTGAATTTGAACTTTAAAAGTTCAGCAAAATGCAAGGAACATAAATTTTAATGAGGCTAGAAGTGGTGTTAATAATTAGATTATGTTTGTATAAACTGCAAATTTCTCTCTCTCTCTCTCCATCTCTCTTTGAAAGAAAACAGAAAAAGGGATTTTTTTCCCTAATTAGAAACATCACACGTTCAGACTTCATTTGTAAAAGTAGCATTATTGCATGAAATATGTATGCATTGGAATGGTAAGTTAAATGATGTTTTAATGATATCTGCAAATTAAATCAACAGCAAGTTGTTAGTGATCATATTCAATTTAAATGTTGCATGTTTTATCAAATTTTTCCCGAGTGAAATACAATTTATGGATAATTTCTGGAAGGTGATTTATTTTAATTATATATATTTCTTTTTTTTTTCCTTCTTCTTATTTTGCTAATGACATTTCTTTTTCTTTGCTTTCTTGATGAAAAACATTTCTTCCGTCATAAAATAATTTAAAGATTAATAACCTGATAATAAGTTCAAAACCTATTTAACGTGAAGGAAAACTATATATTAATTAATATCCATGTCCTATACTCTTTTGATATTAGTTTCCATCGTCTAATCCAACACGTTTCATAAATGTTTGTTCTTGGATATTAATTTTATACATTTTTGACTCTGCAAACTACAATAATAATTAACCGAAGGATTCTAATATTTTGACGATGACAATAGAAACTCATTAAATCCTTTATCTGTCCTCTTCATTCAATTTTAAAAAATGAATACTGTTTTTAGGGGGATTATTTTTTTCTTCTAATTATAAACATTGTACCTTGTATAAGTCTTTAAAAAAGCTTTAAAGCCGAGGAATTTCACTTTCCTGCATCTAAAATCTTGTTTAAAAGTATTAGGTCAATTTTTTTAATATTACTTTATTAAGGAAATGATATTCGGTCAATCATGCTTTAATTTAAGGGCTTTTTTTAGGATTGTGTTTGTAGTACCTCAGTGATGATAGTCATAAACTCCTGGTCGAGATGAGCTTGAGTTCAAGTCTAGGTGCCAGTGAAGACAGTGACCGTGATAGCCTAATGGTCAAGGTAACGGACTTTGGGCTGGCTTGTCATGAGTTTGAGCCCAGGAGGATGATGCACGTCAAATCTTTCGAGGCTCAAACGACCTCCCGTTGGTACGGTGTGGAAGTTAAGAGAAGGAGGTGCCAGCTGAGATGTCGTTCTCGTCACCTGACTATGGTTCAGAATGACGAGGTCCGTCGCCAAAAGCCCTCGAGTGGCTGAATAATGCAACGCACTCGCCAGTGAAAACCCGCTGATGCACGTTAAATCTGTCGTAGTTCAAAGTTCTCACATTGGCGTAGTGTCGAAGTTTGGAGAGTAGGGTACTAGCTCATGTGTCGTCCTCATCACTTGACCGAAGTTCAAATTTTGCGAAATTCGTCACCAATAGTTCTCGCGTTGATTTAAAGTATGACATTAATAAAACACCACACAAATCAAAAACTTCCTTAAAGATGAATAATAAACATTGTTTTACATCAATCGCGGTAGTTATCAGAACTGTTAGTTATCACAATTCAATCAATACTTAACCTGTGGCCCGATCACTTCCGATTGCTCAGAAAAATTCACTTACTTAAGAACATTGTATTACTAATTCGGTGGAAATTCTTCGTCAAGAAATCAAATGTTTCAATTTTGCTTTTTACTGTCTGTGTCGTTCGGGTACGAATTGAAATTCTATTTGGAACGGTTATGGTTAGTGATAAGAGACAACAGTGGAGTAGCTACAGTTTTATTCATGGAACTCATTTTTAACTGTCTCTCATATCTAGCAAACGAAAAATATTAGAAGAAAATATTTCTTTTCAAGACGATTGGGAGGTTAACTATTTTGTAGTGAAAAACAGACATGGATCAGTAATTGATTGATTTGTCACGAAAGTGCTGTATTTAAAAAAATACTGGGTCAAACAGAATCACAATGACATGCCTCGAAGACTTTTCAAGATTTGATAATTAAGCTTTTTTGAATAATCTTTGCAACAGCAACAAAGTGTTTTGTCAGTGGTAATATCACAGCGGTAACAAAGACATCTTATGAAATTTGTTATATTATTGGTAATCGTATGAAACCGTTTACAGGTGCAGAAATTGTGAAGGAGAGTTTCTTAAATACTTCTAATTTAGTGTTAGTGACAAAATAAATGTAAAAAATAATAATTAAAAAAAGAAAATAGGAATTTCAGTATTTTGATCAATTTCTACATTTTAAGTTTCCTATGCTATCTTGGTCTTAAAGCATTTCTCTTTCTCCATTAATCCTCATGGTGCGGCCCACGCTAAGTAAAAAATATATGTATGCGGCCCAGCAGAAAAAGGTTGAAACCCCTGATCTAAGTAAAAAAAAACATTATCATGTTGTCACAAAAGGCAAGATTTACGGAATTCATCTTTAAATACGAGCGATTTTTTTTAAATAATTTTATCAATAATCATTTTTAAAAAAAATAATAATACTGAGTCAAATTGTTTCAAAAAATATGTAACATTTTCGATAAATGTTTCAACAAATAACACTTCCAATGCTTAAATAAATATAAAGAAATTAAGTGCCTTATATAGCGGCTGATGCAAACAGCAATAAACAGGGGTCTGTCTAATACTTAATAAAGTAATGAAAATTTTTAAGATGAGAATATTGTGCTTCATTAATTTATTTCACGTAGTTATGTAACTTGTATAATTTTATTTATGTCAATATACATAAAAAGAAGTTATGTTTGGAATCCTTTGTTAACAACTTCATTTTAGTAGATGCTTTGAAAGTGCGTGAATAGTAATCTTAGAATTGCGTTATCCATCAAAATGATAGGTTTACTAAAAGCATTCATTTGTCTTTATTTTTCCCTCGTGTTCAAGATATCTGAAGCATAATATTTAAATGTTCTTTTGAAAAGGGAAGAATAGTTGCTCTAAAACAGGAAAATTACAGGGTAATTATTCCGCCCTGGGTTCCATACTTTTTTATGAGTTTTTCTTCATCTCTTTCCGCTTCTGTTCTGTGTTTTACAGTTCCTTACTTTTGTATTTTTATTTCTTCTTCGTGCAAAATTTGTGAAAGGCGTAAATGTCTTAACTATTCAAATTTTTATAGTTAAGTCATTCACGCCTTTTGCTTTATTCTTTAGAAAGCTTTTTTTTTCGCCACTCACAGAATATTTCAACTTTTGTATCGCTTTTAATTGACTATTCTGCTAACATCTCTTAAGAAATTTCGACATAAAAAGTATTCTGTAATTCGTTCTTCAACTTCTGGGATACAGTGTCTATTAACGTCCCGAAATAGAGCAATACGAGAACTATTATCGACGGACCTCGTCATTTTGAACCATGGTCAAGTGACGAGGACGACACCTGAACTAGAACCTCCCTCTCCGAACTTCTACACCAGGGGTCGGCAACCTATGGCCCGGATGCCACTAATGGCACGCAGTACAATTTTCCGTGGCACTCTGCACTACTCAACAAATTTGTCAATTTTCGAGTGGATGGAAGTTGATAAACTTGTAATGGACCTTATTTGACAAACATCTCTGGAATTATGGACAGTTGTGGAATTATGAAAAATCTGAATGGTAATATGAAGGTTAAATTTTTTACAGCTATTTTGTAAGTTATTGAACGTCATTTCTGGTGAGATTTAATTATCTTCACAGAGAAAAATATTTGCATGTACTCTGATTTTCGCTTTTAGTTCTACATATCTGAGTAAAAAGTCTTTCCTCTTAAAAAAAAATTTTTCGAGTCAACAAAAAAATTATTTTACAACTGAATGCTCAGAATCGTGTCAAATTGAAAGTCACACATTATACCCCTGATTTTGCGATATGAAAATAGAGTGGTGCAAGCACTAGGTTAGCATTAAAAATTTTTTTTATTCACCTTTTTTATTAACTGTAATGAGAGAGAGAAGGGAAATACTTATATTTTACGTTGTCTACTTCTTGTTTTAATAAATATATGTTTAAAAATGCATAATAAATGCTCAATTTTGATTTCCTTAAATTTTTGTTGAAGAAATAGTTGTATTTTATGCTGTTTATTTTTATGTTAAGAAATATCTTTGAATGATGCAAAATTAATATATGATAAAACTGTAAATCTAAATTATTGTCCTCTATTCTCTAATTCTGCGTGTATTATCACTTGAATCAAATTGTTTCAAAAATGTCCTGCTGCATGGCACACTGAATCATTCTCTTAGATTGGTTTGGCACGCCACAGCTACAAGTTTGAGGAAACCTGATCTACACCATGCCAAGGCCTTTGAGGCTCGACATATTTAACGTACATCAAACCCTCTACAAGGAAGGCCTTCAGTGGTATTAGGCTCGAACTTATGACACACCAGTCTCGAGTTCTTCACCATGACCACTAGGCTACCGTGTCCACTTTCATAACAACGAATCTATGGAGAAATTGAACGAGCACGTTCTATATGAAATTTTAATGCGAATTTTGTTTTTGCTAAATAAATTTAATGTTAAGGTGGATTCACACACACACACAAATAGTTTAATTTTTAAAAGCATAAAAAAAGGACAAGAGTTCTTCCGTTTTTATTAATATTTTATTATTATAATATGTATATGTATATATTATAATAAAAATGAAATAAAATAATTAATGAGAAAGTTGTATTACCTACAAGGCCAAAAAAGAAAGAAATTGGATTCCAAAATGGAGACCTATTATGATTTCTAAAGCTGTCGCTGAATTAGGCCAGTGAATTAGGGTTAAGCTGCTTTATGGTACCACCTTCACTGAACAGCAGAAATTTTCGATATAATAGAAAAAATAGAGCCATGTCGAAAATTGTGCCTATTTTTATCACACGTGGATGAAACACGACAGTAAAATAAATGAAAGTATGAATAGAGAACAATAAGATTTCTCTCATCGTGAAGAAGAAATAAGCTGTAAGCAGTGCCCCCAAGGAAAACTAGAAATAGCTTGCAAGAAAAATACCAACTATAGCGGGATATATATATATATATATATATATATATATATATATATATATATATATATATATATATAATGTTAATTTTGTGAATATTAATGATAACGTGGCAGTATAAATAGCAGCTATCTGCTTCATTTTATTCGTACACATCTCTCACTTCATGTATTTAAACACAAAAAACAAATTTCCTCTGAAATCGATTAAAGTTTCAAGAAAGCTAATTTTGAGAGAGAATACCTTGTGAAATAGCCAACTACAAGTAATAACAAAAAAAAAAAGCTTATTTCACAGAAATGCTGATTATGTGTTATCACAGAATATATATGTTACTTTAATTTGTTTACATTTGATTAAATTTATTTTAAATTATAACTTCTCTCTCTCTCTCATTATAGATATATTAAATCATTATTCTTAATTATATTACTCTTTGTAGAAGAATTTTTTTTCCTTATTATTTTATATTTTCCTGTACCCACGTGATGCATATAAGATGGTTCAAGTTAGAAATTTTTTTTCTACTAAATATGTAAAAGAGAGCATATTTAATTTACTGTATATATAATAATAAAAAAAGAATCAGATTTGCTTCATACAACATTTTTTAGAAACATACCTGGCTACAGAATGAAAAATTGTTTTCACTGCAATCATTTCCCAAAGTTAAAATATTTGCTTAAAATTCATTCTTTCTTTCTCAAATCTCAATTTTTTGTTTTCGAACTCAATAATGAATTAAAATTCTTAGACGGAAATAATAAAACTTTATTCATTTTATTTTATTTTTGAGTTCTCTGAAACAAAGCTTAGCAATCTAAACTATTTTTCGACGACTTGGGGCAATACTTTTCTAAATAATTTCCTTTGTTGTCGTTTCAGCAACTACGTACAAATATTTTTAGATATTATGTTACTCAATATATCACAGCAAAAATACTTTGTACAAATATGAGATAGAAAGAGGGTTGTTTCATTTGTACTTTAAAAGTATAAGGGTTAACTGTGTTATAAGTATAAAGTATAACTGTGTTATATTTTTTGTTAAATAAATACGTTTCGACCCTGCCGTAAGAAAGTTTTGATGAAGTTTTTAGTAAAAACTTTAAGTTTTTAACAAAAACATTATATATACTTACCTCATTATGATACTTAAAAATTAAATATGTTTGAAAATGTTTTTATTATAACATCAATGAAATAGGAAATATTCAGAATTTATTTAAAATTACTGTTTATATAAATTTAAGTAAATAACTAGTTATTTTAATTTCTTATTATTCCTTCTACTAAGAACAAACAAGAAATTTAAAAATATAAACAAGTAATATAAAAAAAAAAATTTTAGTCAACTTCTACTTCGGGTAACAAAGAAAATTTTTAGTTAAGTTGCTTTTTATTAAATAATTACAATTAATATAAACATGTATGTGTACATATGGCAGAATCACAATATTAAGTGGCAAAATAGAAAGCTATTTTCCTTTCTATATAGGGTGTTAGACTATTATTTTTGTTTGCTACTGTTTATTCGTTAATTTAATTTAATTCTTCCAATAAAACAGTATATAGAAAGAAATCCCATTCTCATAAATTAGGCCATCCCAGGTGGGATTCGAACCCACGACCCTTGGATTAGCAGTCCAACTCACTATCTATTGTGCTACAGGGACACAACGAGCGATTTTCCTTTTTATATATGATGTTGGACTATTTTTTTTGCTGCTATTTATTAATTAATTAAATTTAATTAATGAATTAATATTTGAAAAATTTGTATTAACATCATCAAGTGTGATCCACTGCAAGTTTAAAAAAATGTTTTTGAACTTGTGTGGATGAATAAATGTATTTTATTAACGTTTAAAAATTAACAATGTAAATATATATATACACACACACATTCACACATTTTATCAATAGTCAAAAAATTTTTCTTGTATCTTTTTTTTAAAAAAATTTAAATCATGACTTTATATATATAGAGGAAACGGTATGTTATAGTTATTTAATAATATTCGTTTACTTTTCATTATAAATATTTAAAATAATCCCCAGTTGAGGAAACAATAGGATTCGTTGAGATTAATTGTTTAACATTTTAAAATATGACAGATTGACATTTAAACAACTCGAGACACTTCACCACAAAATTCAAAAAAAATTGAGACATCATTGTTCAGAAATTAAACTGCAACATGACAAGTACATTTCACTCGCATAATTCGGTTGTACTCTTTGGGTCATTATGAAGGAAAAAATCAATGTCGTTGAAATCACCCAGGGGAGAGGGGGAAAACCCTTCGGCGTAGTGCATACAATCGTGTTTGATTGGGGATAGAGGATGTCCGTACTACATGAGTCATGCAGGTAAAATAGAGCTATTCAGTTTCTGTCAACTTTTAACAAACTACATAAACGCGGGAATGTAAATGATGTGTCGAAAAAGTGATAAATTATTGAATGATTCCAGCTTTTAGTATCAGTAAGTCCTTTTTTGTGCGTGTGTTATTTATTTTATAAGGCCCTATCGTGTGATTCAAATTTTAAAAAACTACTTTATACGGGCAAGGGCTGGAATATAAGAATATCGTTTTTAACATGCACATTATGGTGTATCGTGGTTATATAGAGAGAAAGAAAAGTATTGTTAATCGGAACCTACCTATGTGAAGAAGATGCTCTATAGCAGATGATCATTAAGTAGATCGTGATCGACTGGTGGACCTTCAAGACATTTTGGGGTGACCGCCTTTACTAAGACCTAAGACACACATATTAAAAGAAAACATGTTTGCAAAACTAAGTATCTGCTAAAGGAAGATTTTAAGATTAATTTTTGGAGGAATTCAGGAAAATGGAACACGGCGAAGAAGATCAAACTTAGAGCTCTATCGATCATATAAAGAATCTGACACATTGTTAACTTCATCAAAATACAACGAATTAAATGGGCAGGTCACGTTATCAGAATGAACGAAGACCGCACCACTAAAAAAGTATTCAATGCTCAACCAATGAGGTTGATTCATGTGACGTCATAGTCACATGATAGTGAAAGCCACGTGATTCTAGCCAATCAATTCAAAAAACTCATAGACGTCATAGTCACACTATAAAACTATCTTGTGTTTCCAACTAATCAGTTCACGTGTTCCGGTGTTGCTAAAGTTTTTGCTTCTTTTGCAGAAACTTTCTAAAAAGTACATATATGTATACAAAATGCATTTATTTAAAAAGTATAAGCATAAAATACGACTTTTTTAATTTAAAAAAAAACTTTTTAAGAAATTTTTCCCCTTTACATTTAAAACATCTTTAATCAAATATGAAATTTAAAATTTTATCTGAGTTTTACAAATAGAACAAGTACAATTAGTTTAATGTTTGTTTTGAATTTAATGGAAAACACGTGTTTGTTTTTATCATGTGACTTCATGAATCAAGCCCATTGTCACACGAAGAAAGGGCAGGCCAAATCTCAGATGGATTGATGACCTAAAAAAAGATTTCCTAGTTTATGAACTAGGAATTGGGGAACACTGGCACGAAGAAGGCTGGCCTGGAAAAGGCTTCTTGAGAAGGCCAAGGTCCACTCTGGGTTGTCGTGCCACTGAGGAAGGAAGGACATCTGCGAAACATCTACGCCAGCTAAAATGGAGAATAGACTTTTTACTATTTATGCGACGGTGTTTTCTTTAGAGAATGATTCTATAAATATGTAGAGACACATGTACCTTCATTGGAAGCACATGATGTTGCATTACACGTTCACTGCCTCTATAGAGGAAAAAAGTGATCATTGCGATGCCAGCTGAAAATGAATTTCCCCACACACTGCGATTGAAAGGGAGAATCAATGCTGATGATCAACTCTTCCCGCGATAGCACGGGATTGGCTATTGAGGCGCTTCCACGGGTTTGTGTTCTAGTGTTGATGTTATGTTTCACGATAGATTGGGACTCGCCAGCGAACGAATCAAGAACATACGTATGTTTCGAATTCATCAGTTAACATATGTTACCTGGTCGATACATTGAATTTATCCGAGTTTCATGGTCTGGAAATTGCTCATAGTTGTTCAAGTTTTCAACTTGACAATTTTGTGTTACTTGTGTTTTTATAGCAAGAGTAGTCATCTGTCATAGTTTAAAAGAGGGGTACACTACTGAAAACAAGTGTTAAGAAAAGAAAACATTCGATTTTAATACAGAATAGCCACATCTACACCACTGAGGGGACCGCAACACATTAAAAATATTAGAAGTAGCCCGTAACCCTGAAAAAGTCTGCCCATCCCTGCTCTATGGTAAGGAGAGTACGAGAAAAGTAATTAAAAATGATAATTTCAATATTTAATATTCCCGCAAAAGTCTTGAATTTTTAAAAAAAATGGAATGACTTAATTGTTGGTAGATGCTTTTAGACTCAAAATAATATTATTTTCCTACGATATAAATAACCCAAAGCGATGATTATTGGAACTTGAGTACTTATATGAAACGAAGCACCTGGTTGCCAATTCAGCGCTTATTACACAAAGGAAATCAGAGTCGCCAACTTGGCGAATTATTAATATAGTTGGCGATTGTTGCGATAATACGTTAATACCATTTTTTCTTGTAACAATTTAGCAAATGTCCTCTTTTTGCAATAAATGTTAAAAAGTATTATAATGCGTTTTATTCTGTAACTTTAACATTTTAATAATAACTTTGACATTTTACTGTAAATAAGCTCAAATACCTATAAATTGTTCCCTTTGGGGCAGTACTAAACATAAAAATTTTTTATTTCAATTTCTTTTCATCTATATACCAGAGAACCTCTTTTCCGCATAGGTAGATTCGGAAATTCTGAAAAAAAAATGTTTATCCACCGTTGGCGCTATGATCGTCACCCCCATCTCGCTCACCTACACTTGTACATTCTCTTGAAAGGGAGACACTGCACAAAGCAGTCACAATAAGTGTTTATGCCTTATAACTCGCATTTTTAATTAAATACATTACCATTCGCATTAATATCCACCCTAATACACGTAGTTTATATTAAATGAGAATTTCGTCTTATTGTGACTTATACAATTACTGAATTAGTTGCATTATGAGTCGTTTTTCGTAGAATTAATTGTGCACATTAAAATCGGTTTCCTCTTTCTGCAATAGGAGTATGTCTTAAATTCAGGCGGAGGCGTAAAGTCAAGATCAAAGACAAGTTTATATTTAGAACTTGTTTCCGTGATATCTGAAAAGTGTACCTTTCTAATAAGAGCTGATAATTGTATAGACATAAATAATCCTGAGTTAAATAAACGAACAAACCCATTTAAAAGGATCGTATTTCCAAGAGTGAGGAAATTAAAGGTAAACTTACTGGGATTGAGGTTTTTTCCTCGGGCAGGGTGGGGGCGAAGGTATTATTGAAATTTTATGCAGTGTGTGTTGTATAATGAACTGTTATGTGTTTATTTAGTTTAGTCCCTTATAGTACAGATTATTGCAAAATCAACTTTTAGAGGGAACATTTCATGTAATGTATCTAAACTTAAAGAAGGAAAACATGAATATTTAAATTTAACTTAAATGATAGACAATGTAATCAGTTTTTTATCGTTTCTCTTTTCCTTTCCAAATTTTTAATTATTAAAAATTTTAATTAAATACAAATGTAAAACTCAGTATTAATTCAATACTATTCCATATTACATGAAATCCATGAATTAATGATTAGTATTTCAGCATAACTTGGAGAAAGAGCACTAAGAGAGATGCATTTTTTAATTTACTGAGTGGCATCTGCTTTAGTTAAAAAATAATTTTTTCCCACTAGAAAGTATATTAACAATATAAGAGAGAATCTTAATCTTTGATGTAATGTTTCGTCATTATTTAATTATGCATTTTTTTTTAAAATCCTTACTAATATTATAAACGCGAAAGTTTGTGTGGATGTTTGTTATTCTTTCACGCAAAAGCAACTGAATGGCTTTCAATGAAACTTTACAATAATTTAGCTTATACATCACAATAACACATAGGCTATAATTTATAAAGATATTGTGTGAAGTGTCTAAAATGTTACGATAATTGTCAAGTAAGTAGGAAAAAATTCTGCCATCTGAACCAATTCTGCCGTGCGCTGCAAAAAAGCCCAAGACAGCATATATCTATCGTTTATGTGTGACTTTTTGTTTTGTCTACTCCAGGCTCTCGCTTCTAATTTATTCCTTTGATCAGTGTAATCGTTATTTTTTTTATTTTAGAATAAAACTAAATTTTGAAGGGAGAGGTTGTTTTCAATCTCTCTTTATTGAATAGCTACTACTGATTTTTTTCATGTGTAAGCCACTATCACCAAAATAATGAACCATACATACAATAAAAATTGATAATTTATTTCTATGCACATTTTTTTGTGATTTTATCATGCACATTTAGTAGTAACAAATTGATCCTTATATCAAAATGAATACTTTTATCGCTACTGTTACTTAAAGTAAATGAACTTTGTCTTTCACACTACATCATTTGGACAAATTTGCATAATTTGTTTGTGTGGTTAGTAGTTACTTATAACGCCATAATTTTATTTGAACAAGCAGATATTGTATTTTTTAAGTATAAAATTAATAATAACTACTATACTGTATTTTTGGAGTGGTGAGTGAGTGAATATTAACGTCGCACTGTTCAGTTACACGAGGGTTTTTGGCGACGGACCACGTAATTTTGAACCATGGTCAAGTGACGTGGACGACACCTGAGCTGGCACCCCTCTCCTAACTACCACACCACACCAACTTAGCAGGAATATTCTTTGAAATCAACTCTTCCAAGATATATGGCAGCACGGGTTCTAGGATGAATATTTTAGCGGGAAAGGTGAATAGTTTTATAGCAGAAATTGCGTTTTCAGCTGACAGCGTTTTCAGTGGATTGCAAAGGTTATCATTTTTGTCCCGAAAAAGTAGTGAATGTCAAAATTTAAGTGTCTTATTTATTTATTTATTTTTGTATGTTTATAAAGACCTTAGAAAACGATTTGACTATTCATTTTAAGTGAACAGTGAATATAATTACTTTGTAGTGAAATATATTTAATTAATTAATTAATTCTAACGGATTAAATTTCCTAAAGTTGAGTGTTTTTTTATGTATATCCCTTAATTTTCAATGTAGTGATCCAAAAAAAATATATTGCATGAAAAAAAACTGCAGTAAATCATAATGCTGTAGATAAAAGGTTAGCGTGCATCGCTCCCCTACACGACGGGTTTTTAGTGATACTGCGCTCGAACTCGTGACAAGGCCAGCCATTATCCGATACCTTGACGACTCGGCTACCGCGGCCACTGTATTTTTTGGAAATGTAGAAAAAGTACATACTAAGAATTATGCCGTGAAAGCGTAAGTTTAATCTTTCCCAAAGCTCTAATAAAGCTCGAGCTCTGAAAGTAGATAGACAGTTGCCAACTTGACTCCATCGCTAACATTTCGCTTTGTTTTTCATTGAATCGCTATCATAATTTAAGAAACGGCTTTGCTTACGAATATTCCAATTTTAACATAAAATAAATACAACAGAAAGTAATATTAACTCTTATTACACTTTCTCATATATAAATTATTTACACTATTTCAAGCTTTCATTACACAAAATTTGTAACAATGTATTACTTTTGCTGAACAGAGATCAGCTTAGGAAGGTATTTTCAAAAATCGTCCTTTAAGAGAGTTACGGAGAGTTATAAATAAAAAAATTCCTTTTTATCAGCTATTAGATTTACAGACTTAAAATTTAACAAACGTGTTTTCTTTTTCTTCCTTTTATCTTTTTTTTTGTTCAGCTGAGATATGCAAAAATCTTTTTTTTCGTTTAATTTGCAATTCGCGTAAAATTGAACTCATTAAAAACTTCTTTATCCTTCAATCTGTATTGTTTAATTTTTCAGTTCACCCGTGCGAAGAACGGGTATACCAGCTAGTTCATGAATATATGTATTAAAAAAATATGTATTATTTATTATATTCATATTATCCGTTATCTTCTAAATAGGTTCAATGGTTAAATCGAACAAATTTTTTTTAAATATTTAATTTGTTTATACTGTATAACTTTATTACGTTAATATTTATTTTTTATTAGAGCCTGTGTTAAGTAATTAACACAGGCTCTAATTGTTATCGAAACTTCTTAATCGTCATCGAAACTCCTCTTTAGCCGAACGTCGGTGAAAACAAACTGTTGTGTTGATGATTGTGACTCATGTAACTTATTCTGTATATTCCTTTTATTCAAATTCATATTCTGTCTAATATATATTCTAATATTTTATGTTGAATTTATTTAATTAACGAACTCTCGTACTCTATGAGTAAGCAGCTCTGTTTCATTGTTAAACGGCCCGACAAACTCAGCAGCCTGATAAAATAAATTACGAATTTTATCTTTCTCCAGAAACTCGTATTAATTTGTGAAAATAAAACAACAACAAAAAAGAAATCTGAATTATTGATGCAATTTCGCTTACTACTCTTAGTGTAATCGGACAAATCACCGCCATAAGCACAGATCACATACAAATTTATATTTTTCGCTGCATCAAAAAGATACTTTATGTAGAAACACATCCAATGTATCTACTCCACGGTAATTCTCAATCCAAATAGAAAAGCGAAACAATAATAAGATGTAACAATTTAATGTAACACGCAAAAATCACACTCAATGAAATAATGAAAGAATGGTTGTGTGTGTGTGTTTCAATTACAACAGCTAAAATATAGATCATGTTTAGATCTGGTAAGGATGAATTTTTAAGATAATTTGTATTGTGTGTGTGTGTGTGTGTGTAACTAGTTTTTAATAATACACTATCTACTATAGATAAATAGACACAGTTTAAGTGCAATGAATTCCAAGTCTTTCTCAGTGGATCTTATTCTTTTGCTCTTAAAGATCTTACCGTACACAATGTCGTTTAAAAAGGTTGAATTTGAAACTCTTGCTTTTTTTTCCTGTACATTATAGAATGAAAAATATATTTAAAAAAATTTAATATTAACTTATAAAAAGGTGTGTGTGTGTGTGTGTGTGTGTGTGTGTGTGTGTGTGTGTGTGTGTGTGTGTGTGTGGTGTGTGTGTGTGTGTGTGTGTGTGTGTGCGCGCGCAGAGATTTTTTTTTATTATTACTTTACAATCATTACTGGCTTGCCTAATAGATTTATCAGGACTCCTACGAAATGAACCACGCGCACGATCAACAGTGTCTTATATCACGAAAACTTAAGGATACTTGCCAGTTTCAGATACCTAAGTTCCCGTCTCCTCTAAAGTTCTTCCCCATTGGTGGATAGATTTTGATGTGGGAGGATCGACATTCCATTTTGTTCGAAGACGTTGCTGTACACGCGTGACTGATTTAAATTTCGTTAACCAAAGTACTCACTGCGCCTTTTGCTGTGGCGTCCACATCTTTACTAATGGTCAGTGGAACAAGTCAATCGTCTAAGGTTGCCGAATAATGCGCGCACGTGCGGCCGATCGGACTAAAACCAAAAAATCTCGAAGAAGTTTGCAAACCACTGATGAACAGTTTATTACATTCTTTTGAGTAGTTCCGTAATAATAAGACACAACTTTTGAATACTTTAAGCCCGGACATCCTGTATTTTATTCCCTCAGATCACTATATGCTAATTCAAAACCATATATATACTGTTATCTTAATCGAAAAACAGAGGTTTTTCTCTTTTTGTTGCTCCGCAATCTTAAGTACAATAAACTTTAAAGAGAGATTATTGGATTAATAATTTCTTGTAATTAAATTAATTATAATTAAATTATTGTATTATCATCCAAAATGATCCTGTATATAAAATTTCAGCTCAATTCAGCGCTTTAAAATGTATTTTATTAACGATTGAAAATTGCACCAAGATAAATAAATAAATATATAAATATAAAGAGTGCGAGCTAATAGTAGGAATTGAAAAAGATTTGTAAATTTAGACTACTGGTTCATTCAATAGACATAATCTCATTCTCGCATACTCATATTATATAATACAGAATGATTCATAAAGAAATATACACTTTCCACATGCTGCAAAACAGGAACAGTCAAAAACACGTACCACCTCAGTAGATGCACTCTAAAGTTTTTGTCTTCCCCCTCTGATAGAAGTGACGTAGCAATAGCGGGCATATCATGTGACTATTCATCCGAAGTGGTGGTGTTTTCAGTGGAGAGACTTTTTGAGTTCTTCAATTGAGCAAAACGAACTCCACAACTGCTGTGCAACGGCATTTTCGCTGATGATTAGCAAAAGTACCTCCAACTAGAAAAACAATCAGTGGCATGGCAAATTTAAAACTACGGGCTGTATGTGCAAAAGTAAAAATCCTAGATCCCCGACAATATTGCAAAAAGTTGCCAACAAAGTTTGTAACGGACTACAACATGCCACTTACCCAATGACCACCTAGATGTACTGACATAACACCTTGTGATTTCTTTTTGTAGGGGTGCGTAAGGAACAAGGTATTTGTCCCCTCCCCTTCCTGTTGATCTGACACATGAAACAGCATATCACAACAGGGGTGGCTCTAGGCAAATTTTAAGGGCGGCATTTAGATCGAATTTGAAAAACATATATATATATATTGTTACAGAAAAATTGATATATTTTCTGAAATATAATTGGGTGGGAATTTGGTATTTTATTTATCGTATTTTATTTCCTTATTTTATAAGCTGTATGTTTAATGTCAGTTTTCTTTTATGTTGAAACTTGAAGGGTTCGAGGCAGGAATATATCTTAAATAATGAAATTTGGCATTTTTTACACATATGTCACTTGTATCTTTCTCCCCATCCTGGAGTGGAGTCACAATGTGCATTCCTTTCACCCGCACGGTGGCCGCGGTAGCCGAGTGGTATAGGTATCGGATCGTGGCTTGCCTTGTCACGAGTTCGAGCCCAGTACCACTAAAGACCCGCCGTGTAGGGCAGCGATGCACGTTAAATCTGTAGAGAGCTGAAACATCCTCCCGTTGGTGTAGTGTGGTAGTTAGGAGAGGGGGTGCTAGCTCAGGTGTCGTCCACGTCACTTGACCATGGTTCAAAATTACGTGGTCCGTCGCCAAAAGCCCTCGTGTAGCTGAACAGTGCGACGTTAATATTCAATCAATCAATCAATTTCACCCGTACGATATTTGGTGTCAACTATCCAAAAGGGGATAGAAGTAGTAAGTTTTTGGTGGAGAACCACAGAAGATATTTTGTTATAGTTTTGGGTGTAGTTACTGTAAGTCAAAATAAACGCATGGGATCCCCACTATCAGTTAACTCTTTTCCGAAGAAATTGGCCTGCTGGAATGGCTGATTCCTTATCATACATTTTACTCGTTTGAAATAATAACAGATAATTATCTCCTTAATTTGGAATTATTTTGTATTCTATAAGACTTAAAAAATTATATATATGTATATTATATTTATGTAGTTATGCTGCCTTTTTGTTCGTTATTCAAGTTTTATTGGTGAGTTTCTATATGAATTTTTTTTTAAATTATAATTTTTCTCTTTGGAGAAAGGGGCAGCATTTTCCATTTTTGTTCGGTGCGGCAAAATTGCTGGAGCCTGGCCCTGATCACAACCTCTATCGAAGGACTTGATTCAGATACCTTAACACGCGTTTGGGCGGAAATGGATTACGGGCTCAATATGTGTCTAATGTGACTAAGAGTACAAGTATAGAACACATCTGTGGCTCTCCCTAACAAAACTTAAAATAATCCCATAAAATTCTATTACTGGTAACATATAGTATATTACATTATCCTTGATTTATATAGTGCATAAAAACTGTATACATCTTTATGAATCACCCTGTATAGTGATTTCCGAAAAATCTAGATTTATCTATTTAATAATAATTTTCAGAATCTTGTGACCATTGTTTAAAAAATACAGCGATCAGAAAATTAAGAATCCCCTCTTTACGATAGAAATAAACCTTTAAAAAAAGTGTAAATTACTTAATTTTTAAAAAATAAATAAATAAATCTTTTTTTTTTTCATTTTGTTCGAAAGAAGATATTGCACACATAGTAAAGGATTATAATTTGAATATATGAAAAAAAAGATTTCCACATGTTTTAGATTAATTATTTTTAATATTCAAGCAGCGTAGTATTTAAATGGACTCAGATGCTAAAAATATTCAAAAATCCGTTTTAATTTTGAATATTTTATAATCAATATTTGCTGTTTAAAATGTGTTTTATAATTTTTATACCTCTCATTCAATTTTATTTTAATGTCTGACTCATTAAAATTAATTGAAATCTTTATCTAGAGTTGCTTAGAATTAAAAATAAGATGGGGAAGATATTTTATTTGCAATTGTACATAAAGGCTAAGCATGTTATTATGTGGAAAACAAATTTGTCTACGACTCATTATACTGTTTTACATGTCTTTTGCGAATACATTCAAAATGGAAGTTTTTGAAAATTGCAAACATTAAGCTTACATTATTCAATTTTTGTGTTCAATCTTTTCAGATTTTTTTTTCCATTGCATAGACCTCTTTCCTAAAATAAAAAACTTTGTAATTTAAAATGTACCAACCAAAACAAATTTTTCTTTTATTTAAACTGTTCTCCTACTTTATTATTTAAATTCAGTTTCTCAAAAAATATACCTTTTGTCCCAGTTTTCATTTGGTATAAGTCTTTCCTTCGTATTCATGGAACTGTCTCAGTTTTATAAATGCAGATCTGAAAAATAAAAAAAAATGTCCAAGAAACTCATAAATGTAAAACTTCCAACAAAATTATTCCTCGCATCATTTTGGAACTCATTTTCTTTTTCTAGAAATTAAATTTTTTCATGGAAACTGTAATGGAACCCCCTCCTCCAAAGGTTGACTAACTCACTATGAGGATTCAATACTCGTAAGGTTTTGTTTCAAGCCCAACTTATATGAGAAAATATAGAAGCTGTTATAAACAGACACCACCAAAAATAATTAAAAACACAAATAAACAGTAACTTATTCAATAGACTATTTCAAAGGGGACGATCAATTTTATCGCGTAAATATATAAATCATTAAATTTCACCCGTCTTCTATCCTTAAAACGGGATACAAGTTCCAGATACTATAATAAATCTCAGCTTGATTATTATAGCTAAGTTCTACTCCGATCGAAATCTGTTCACTATTATGTCCTATACCGATTGATTCAAAATTAGTGTGACCATTTTAAAAGCTTATAACTATGAATAGTAAATTTTTATCGCTTTGCTGTCAGTTATATTTTAAAAATGAAACATTTAAATTACCAATCTAACTATTTTTAATAGCGGGAGTAAATTAGGCTCCGAAATTAGATCCTCAAACCCGAAACGAAATGTTCAGGCTTTTGAAGGATGTTTGCTCAAATTCTGTTATAAATAAAGCATTGAAAAATCAGAAAAGACATTTTGCTAAGAAAAACAATTTAGCTGGCAGAAAAAAATGTGAACGAAAAGAATTCCTTAAGGAAAAAGAAAAAAAGAAGCTGAAAAGACTTATCGCTATAGAAAATTCTCTGCCTCAAAGAACTTCAACAAAGAAACTATACGTCGTGAGATAAAGAAAATTGGCTGTAAAAAAGTGAATAAACCTGTCTGTCTTCAAATGTCTGTTAAGATCGTAAAAAAACGAACGTTCTTAGTATATGTATTTAATGTTACGCAAAGGTAGGTACAAAGCATGGATAACTTCGGATGAAGCATTGTTTTATTTGTCATTCACAGCTGTCAAAACAAAGATACAATATATTAAACTGAAAAAGCGTCGAAAAGACGCAGCTGTTTTGCAAAATGCAAGTTGGCCGTCAGGTGTTATGCTATAGATGGGAATGTCTTCTCAAGGCTTAACAAAACCATTTTTTGTAGGACCAAAAGCTAAGTTTGATGCCAAGTACTATCAGAATCAAGTTTTGAAACATTTGATCAAAAAAAGTAAACGTCTTTACCCTCAAGGAAACTTTGTTTTGCACAAAGATTCTGCACCAAGTCATACTGCAAAATCAACTATAAAATTTCGGAAGGATTAAAAAATAAATTTTCTGTTTCCTGAGAAATGGCAACCACCATCCCCTTACTGTGTTTATTGCGATTATGTTTTTTACGGGGATACTTAAAAAACAATTAAACAGACGTAAAGTAAGAACTCTCCAGAGGGGCTTCAGAAAGCAATCAAAGAAGAAGCTGGAAAAATACTCCCAAAAATGGTCAAAAAGCCCCTTCGGCTTGGCGAAAACATTTACTTAAAATATACAATAACAAAGGAAACCACAATCAAAATTTTATGTAAATAACTTATTTCGAAAAAAAATTAGGATGCTTTGAAATTGGTCACACTATTTTTGAATCAACCGGTAATTTTGCTAACTCAGTGAGTATTCTTCTAGTACAAATACTATTACTTCTCTGCACTGCTTTTCACATTATTTTATATGCACAAATCAACTTATTACTTTTCCGTATAAGGTGAAAGTTAAGCATTCAATAAAAACCAAAGAACCCCCCTGTTAGTTTAAGAAGGGAAAACCCCGCAAGACCCCCGCTACAAAACTAAAAACAAAAATATTTAATCAAAATAAGATAATAATAATGACGGTTTTTAATGCAAAATAAATGTTACTGAAGGTAGAATTTGTCTCTCTTTAAAAAATCTATGTTCATCATTGTATACCTGTATACAACTAACGATTCAATGACTTTCTTGGCTGAAGCATTAGTCATAAGTCACTGCTAGAATGTTGAAAAGCTATATAGCAGAGATGGTGAATCAGTGGCACGCGTGTCATTAATGGCACGTGAAACAATATTTTTGGCAAGCCAGTGATCAAAAAATGGTTTGTATTTTATTTCAAAATTTCAAAGTTCACTATGAAATATTACGAACAAATGCGAGTGATCGTTCGCAGGGCGGCGGGGAGCACACTTCCCTGTTATTGTCTTGCCTTAGTTACGTCATAGACTACAATTACTTATGATACAAAGTTCGTCTACGCATAGCATAGTTAATTTCATTGACACAATTGTATTTTAAAGTTTATCTGTGTTATACTTACAATTTTTAACTGTTATTTAACATTGCTGGTTCAGCAAAGGAACAAAAAATGCAAGATAGTAAGTGCAACAGAATTTCAAATTTGATGGACCGAGAAACATTGCATGATTAGTAAAGGCGACAAAGCGGTATGTGTTTTATGTTCTGGAATAGCGGTATGCAGAACATCGTCTGTAAAACGGTATTTTGAAACAAATCACAACCCTCTTTTCAAAAAGAGTGAACCACAGCAAAAATAATTAATTGCTTAGAAACCGTTTGTTAGATGACTAAAATTCCAGCATGTATTCTACAAAAAGAAACATCTTACCTAACATAAGTTATTTGTCATCCAATCTGCAACAACAGAAGTCACACTAATGTTACTTTAATTTGAATTACACGTATAACTAAAACATTTACAACTATACAGTACAAAAAGGGTATTTTTTCGCAGTAAATAGAGTTTTCTGTTGTTAGTATTTCGTTTTATTATTTTCCCAATAATCACATGTCAAAATTATTTGACGGCACGTCTATAAATCATTAAAGGGGTCCGACGCTTCCATAGGGGTCCATGTTAAATTACGTAAGTTTATGTACCTTTTTCTCAGAAACTTATTGCTACTAATAGATGAAATTTTCACTGTAGGTTATATGTACTATTAATAATACTTTAATGGTGAGTTTTGTTTTTTTGTTAAAAATTAAAATAATTATGAATTTTTTTCCTTAAAATTTAGTTTAAAAATACATTATCTAAAATAGTTCGCTAGATTTATCTTATTACCTCCATTAAAATGTGCACACATGTTGAAAGTATGCTCACTGAAAATTTGAGGATCCTACATTCATTAGTTTTTGAGAAAAAGGTACATAAAGAGGAAAAATATTGCATTTTGAGAAAACAGGCTTTAAAGTAAGAATTTGTTAATTTGTCAATGAGAGTGGCTTCATTTAAAAAAATTAATAAAAATACTTCTAATTATCGTATTTCTCTATATCATATATAATTTTAAGCAGAAATGTTTGAACTTTTAAAAAATGTAAAAAAGTCAAAATCGATAATTTTTCAAAAATTCATGTGCCGGACCCCCTTAAACACTTCTTTAGAAAAATGACTCGTTGATCATAAAGGTTCGCCTACCCTGCTATATGGTTTTATGAGAATAAAATTATTTTAACCTTTTATGTTAAATATGTTGAACATATCTCCATTTTTGTTAAACTTTCCTCGTAATTGTGCCCTATGTCTGTTATATCGTGTAATTCTTTTTGCAAGTGTGATAAAATATGGCCCCCCTTGTACTAAAATGACAACCCCTCATCTTATGCAAAGTGTCTCATCTAGGTAACATCGTTATGCAGTAATAAAAATACAAAACAGGGCACTCTCTGACGTCATTTGGGGTGATTTCTTACATAATGCCCGGGTAATATTTCCCCTAGGATTCTGAGAAGGCACGATGCGTTGATGGGAGTATCGAACGTTCTCTTATCTAGCCCACCCCATCCGATTTCCAAACCCTCTGCTCAATTTAGTTTTAAGAGCTTTCAATCTGACAGCACATCATCAATGTTCTGATTCTTTTAAATTTAATGGTCAGGACAGTGCTATCATTTTTTGCCTTAATTTTATGTGGGTTTTTTTTAAACCATTATCTGGAGAGTTTTCGTTATTGTCGAAAAGTCTGAAAACCTTTGTGAGATGATATACATGGAAGAAGTTCAGAGGGGTTTTAAATTTGCATTGGGCTTGGGAATTTGTTTTTGACCTTAAACAAATCAGTTTTTATGGAAGTTTCGTTGTTTACAGAGTGTCAAGAGTATAGGTTTGTAATACAAAGAATAGAGTGTATAAGTTTAAATACGAAGTATAAAGAGTATAAGTTCACTTTATAAAAATGTATCAAGAATATCATTGTGGCTTCCTGTCCTGTTTAAAATTGTTTTCTACACGAAAATAATAAGAAATTGTAATTGGTCTTGTTTTTGTTTTTTTTAAGTTAAGTCTTAACTTCCCATTAAAAGTTACGCGATTCGCTCCCTATATTGCCACCATTTTTCACATAGGTGAGCGTATGCGGGGAATTGAGGAAGGAAAGGGATGAGAAAAGGAATAAATAAGGAAACCCTTCTTTAAAATAAAATAACACATCGCGAATATTGTCAAGGTCATTTTATTGCATTCCAAAGCCTTCGGAATAATTTTATATTGATAACAGTGAAAAGAAAAGGATCGTATTTCGGAAAGACTTATAGATACGCCAGAGGCAGTTAACGTCCCGGCTGAACGATATATATATATATATATACTTTTCCAAAGTCGAAAGTTTCGCTGTACGGGAAGGTTGGGTCCATAAACATTGCTGACCCCAATTCACGGCTAAATTTAGCACACTTTAAAAACATAAAAGGTCTCCGTTTTGTCCTAAGACTTTTTGTATCTACATTTGTTGTGTCTGATGGTTTCCAATTTCTTCCTTTTAATTTTGGTTCAAGTACTTCTTCACTTTTATTTTATATTACTATATATATATATATATATATATATATATACCGGCAGCCGTTAAAGGGCTAACGTCTTTCTTTGAAGCTCTACGATATAGAATGGTGATGAACCCCGAAATTTTAAATCATGGACAAGTGACGTCCCCTGGACGCGTCGCACTCTACACTTCCACTACCCCAACGTAAGGACAATGTGCTTAAGCAGATTTAACCCATATACATAATAAGTCGACAATAGCACCAGGTTCTCGGACCCACGACTCAACAATGCCCTCGAGTTCTGTGACGAACTAGGGTTTATACTGATGTTGTTAGACAAGGGATTATTTTATTTTATTTTGAGAACATTTATAACCCCGTGCACCACAAAGTATCACACGAGAGCTTACATTGAAGCAAGCGTGAAGCACATATCACAAAGAAGAGAAGGATTACTACACAAACATCCATGTCTTACCCGGGATTCGAACCCAAACCCTACGGCACCGCATTCAACGTCACTAACTTCTATACCGAATGGGCGGCAGACAAGTAATTGGCAGATATTGTAAAAAAAAATTATACTGTCTTTATTAGATTCAATATAGCTCTTTGCTAAATTTTAGGTAGGAACGATATAAACCATCTAACCTTAAGCAAATATCAAGACGTACTTTCTAAGACGTTTTTAAGAGACCGTCTCAATGAACTTCTCAATTTCCAGGTGAATCCACCTGACAACTTGTTAAAGAAACTCTTAAATGAAAATCGCAGACATTCGTCAAATTCAAAATCAACGCTCATCAGTTCATTGAATACTATGAATCTCTCTCTCCATCTCTTCGTTTTCTCGCTTCGTATCTCCTTAAATGGCATTGCCCATTTACATATATCACAATTCCTTCACAAGGCGAGATTCTCAAATCATTCAACCTCGTTAAGAAACCCCAGAGATTAATTGAAGGGGGAAATGCGTGAGAACCCTTAACATCTCGACAAAATGATCACTTGTCTATTGCGATCATAGAAAATCACAGTAAGCTTGAGAGTTTTATACACGCGTAAGAATTTTATTTATTAAGAGCAATTTTTTTCTTTACATTAGCTCACACCTCTATATATTTATTTTTTATCTTGGTGGAGTTTTCAATCTTAATAAAATACATTTTAAAGCGCTTGATAAGCTGAAATTTCATATACATGATTATTTTGATGAAAATACAATAATTTAATTATTTTTAAAATGATTAATTGTTTAAAAACTAATTTTAAAAATTTTAAAATGCAGCCAGTTGGCATCATTTTTGGTGACTTAGCGCCCCTTTTAGCGTTAATTTGGCGATTTTTTAAAACTTAAAAAGTTTTTTTTTTCCCCTTTTTAAAGCATTCATTGAACTGAAATTTTTTATACACGGTTGTTTTTAAAAACGATACTTTAATGATAATAATTTTTTTCCCCCTTAATTTGTGATTCTGTATATTTCCATATTCTTTAATTGCTATTTAATAAAAAATAGCCAAAAAAAAATTTTTTTTGTTGATCTAAAGGGGAGGGGCTTTTAGGGATCGAGACTTGGATAATAGTAGTATTTTTTTGGGTTTTTCACCCCGTAACTCCGCCCAATGCCTTCGGGGAAAAAGCCAAATTTTTATTTTCAATTTTTTTTTTTCAAGAAGGGTTGGAAAAACGGCTTTCTATGCTGGAGGTTTGGGGTTTGATTCCCCGCGATCAACTTTTTTTTTTCAATTTAAATTTTTTAATTTAAATAAATTTATTTATGAAAGGGTTTTTTAAATATTAAATGATATTTTTGTAAATTTTTTTGTATTTTTTAAAATAAAAAAATTTTTTGATTATATTAATTTTTTAAATTTTTTTAAATATATTTTATATTAATAAATAATATTTATAAAATATATAATAAATATTAAATGATATTTTACATAAAAAAAGTTGCAAATAGTTTTTAAAAGTAAATACAATATATTAAATAAAATATTATATATAACATAAAATAATTTATAAAATATATTATTATTATTTAAAATTAATTTTTTTATAATTAAAATAAAAAAATATGTCTTTTTTATATTTATTATATAAACAATTATTTTACAATTCTATAAAATGTTTAATAAGTCCCAAATAAATTTATTTAATTTTAAAAAGTTTATTTAAATAATTTTAATATATTTATTTAAATAATTTCTATAATAAATTAATAATTTCTAAAAAATTAAAAAAAAAATTAAATAAATATAAAATAATAAATCCAAATTTTTAATAATAAATCATAATTTTAATAAAAAATAAAATTTTAATAATAAATTAATAATTTTAATAAAAAAGGGTAATAAAAATTTTTTAATAATAAATTAATAATATTTTTATTGATACTAATGTTATTAATAATTAATTAATTATAATAAATAGTTATTAATTAACTATAATAAAAAAGAAATTTTTTAATTAGTATAAACGGTGTTTAAATTTAAATTTAAATTTTTAAAAATTAATTTTAAAATTTTTAATTATTTATAATTTTTTATTTAATAATTAAAATATTCTTTTTTAAAAACTTTTTTTTAATTTTTTTAATTTAAATAAAAATTTTAAATTTTTTTAAATAATAATAATTTTTAATAATTTTATAGAAAAAAATTTAAAGTTATATTTTTTCCAAAAATTTTTTTTATAAAATACAAAAAATTAAAAAAAATATCTTTTTAATTATTTAAAAAAACCTTTCATAAAAAAATTTATTTTTTAAAAAAAAAATTTAAAATTTGAATTGAAAAAAAAAAAAAGATCGCGGGGAATCAAACCCCCAAACCCTAACCCAAAAAAGCAGACGTTTTCCCAATCAAGCTAGGGGAACTCGTTGGGGAAAAAATTAAAATTTAATCTTAAAAAAAGCTGGGCATGAATTTCAAAGGCTGATTTCCCCGGGGTTGACTCCATTCGACGGGTTCAATTATTTTTTTAACCCCTAAAATACTTAACCAAAAATTTTACCCCAAAAAGCCCGACCCCAAATGTTTCCTTAATCGTCCCTTTTAATGGAAAGGAATTGCCCTCAAAAAAAAATTTTATTTACTTATTTTTAAATGTATAAGACAAAATACAATGAAATAATCTTATCATTAAATGTTTCCATTATAATTATTCGATAATTTAAAAATAGTAAGCATTTTTTTTTTAACTCATTAAAATGTATTCTCTTTTTTAATCATTGAAATGTATCAAAAAACCCAAATTAAAAGGGTTTCCCTTTTTACGGAAATATAAAAAAGAAATTTAAAAAAGGTAGGAGGGAATCCTGCTATTGTAAAAAATACTAAATTGAAGTTACCACTCATTAATAAATACTATGCGTGTATTTCTTTTATACATATTTTGATTAAAAGATTAGGTTAACTGTGCTGGTGGTACTTACGTATTATAACAACAATCGCCAACGTTTAAGGTAACTAGCCTTGGCAAACCCAATTTCGCATGTGTCGTAGGCGATGAATTGGCAATCATATGCTTCGTTTCATATAATCTCGCCAATAGGTTGCAATAATACGTAAGAACCCTGCTGGTTTAAAATGGTAGCTTTTTTTTTTATTCCGATTTAAAAAAAAATCACATATTTTGGCACTAAATTTGATATCGGTACGCTGCTTGGCGGGCTAGATTTTAGTGTTTAGCCTAATATCATATTCTAAAGATATCGCCCCAACTTGGCGAAATTTTTCAAGTATTTGGAGGGAAAATCTGTAGCGTACTGATATCAAATCAGCTATGTATTTCTTCTAAATGAAATTACTTTCTCTTTAGATATAATTTGAACCAAATTAAGCGAGAAACTAATTTAGGAAAATTCAAATTGTGAGCTGTCTCTTAGCAAATTAAACTATCCATTCAACTTCAAAAAAGGAATTGAAAACCACAACTCTCTGGTAGGAACAAGTAGTAAAAACAACAAAAAAACAGAAAAAAAAATTTTTTAAAAAAAATTTAAAAAACTTATTGTTATATATATATATTTTACATAAGAGCTATGAAGCATGTATTTAAAAATCAATAAATCTAAAACAAAAAAAAACTAGTGATCAGACTTTAAAACCCTCTAATACTCGAGAATTCAAAAAGGGAAAAAAATTACTTTACAAAGCTGCTGAAATATTTTGCAATGAACAATTAAATTCCAGAACATTTTCTCTTATTTTTGACTGAGCATCCATTCCGAAATTCACTGGGATCGATTTTCCTGCAAACAAGACAATTCCTGTTTTGAAAGATTTAAATAGCTTTTAATGAAGTAACGAGAGATTAATTGCGTTCGTCATTTATAATGACCCCGAAAGCTTGGAAAAAAAATGACCCGGGTTAAATTTTAAATTAACGAAGTGTTTTGGCCCCTTTTGGGGGTTGGGTTTAATTTATACCTGCGTTTACCCCCCGATGGTGGTTTTTTTGGGAAAATTATTTTAAATAAAAAAAAGAAATTTTTTTTTTATTTCTAATGGGTTTGGGATTGGATTTTTTCCTTGCGGACCTAGTACTTTCCCCGGAAGCTGGTATCTTTTTTTGGTGGGGGAAACCTATAGGCGGAAACCAACGCCGAAAGGAAATTTTTTGGGCCCATTTTCCCTCCCTAGGGGGAGGCACCTAAGTTTTTGACGATACGAACCTGTACTAGGATTTAAATTTTGGGAGTACCCCAAACCAAACTGATACACTAGGGATCTTTTGCATGCTGTATAACATACGAAAAATGGCCCCCGTGATTTTTTTTGGGTCGGAAAAAACCCCACGTGGCCGGGGTTTGGGAAACCCCTAACCTTGGGTACAGAAGGCCAGCGACAAACCATCTACGCCACCCAGCCGGTACAAAAGAAATATTTTATTTTGAAAATTGTCAAATTCTTTAAAATTTTGTTTCATAAATTTTATGCTTTATGCCGTGTATAAAAGTAAAATAAATTAAAAAAGAAAAAAATGTTTTTATTCTTTGAGCTTAAATATTATAAAAGTAAAATTTTATTTACCGTATATTTCTGAATATTTAAGCTGATCCATGTATAAGTCGAATAAGAGATTTTTTTTTCAAAAATTTACTCAAAATTCGAAACTTGTTAATACCGGAAAATCCAGCGTATTACGCGCACTTATAACAAAAAAAAAAAAGATCCAAGTTTATGGGTGCGCGTTATATGCCAGGTATAAAAAGGAGAGCTTCAAAAATAAAAAAAAAAAGGTTGCCGAAAAAAATTTAATAATACATATCCGAAAAGTTTATTAAAAAAGGGAAAGACATTCCTTAGAACTTAAAAAATTTGGGAGTTGTGAAGTATGTATTTTTTTTAAAAAGCTTAGAATAATATCTCGAATAAATGACTTTAAAATCTAAGAGCATATCGCACGTATATTTCAGGTTTCTTCGTAAAAAAGAAGGTGCGCGGTTTACGGTAAATATAATCAAAAATTAAAAATTGCAACTTGAAAGTATAGGTGCGCGTTATACGCCGAATTTTAAGGTAAGCCAAATTGAAAAAAAATAGTTCCTGTAGTTTTCAAACATGTCACCATTTAAAATAATGTTGTTTGGGGGGAAAACAGGTTGTTTTCCCCAAACAAATTGTTATTAAATAAAACTCCAATGACAATAGGTTTATTTGTGGTAACCTTATATAAAGCTTAAACAATTCTTTCATTTGTTATCTTGTACAATATATGTGCTGTATCCATACTGTCCATCTCTATTTGGTAAATCAATAAGAAAAGAAATTCGTATATTTCACGTGATCGTCGACCTCTTTTCATGCACTTCCGGAAAATTCATTACATGTTCATCATGTGCATTCTGACATCCCGTTGAGTAAAAATTTAAAATTTTTCGGTTTTTGGAAATTCGGGTTTTGACCGCTTTGAAAGGAAATTTTTTCGCCCCCCCCCTTTTTTTTCAAAAAAAAAGTCCCATTCTAAACTCCTCAAAAAATAAAATATTTAAATAGCTTGCGCTTGACTAATGGAAAATATCAAATAAGCTGTTTTTCCTAAACTTATTTTGTTTCCAAGACTAGCCCATCTTATCCGACTCCCCGCCCCCTCTACTTTCATTTTAAGAAAAGTTCCGAAAATCCTGGTCTTGTATATAGAAATATACGGTACTCAGTTGTTATTTTAAATTCCTATTTTTAGCTTCTTCAAGAAAGATTATTTTTTATATATGTCGTGTACATTTAAACTTTGCATAAATTACACCTATCTATGAATGAATATAAATTCCTTTTTTTCTTCTTAATCGCAAATATATTTTTCTTACTATTCAAGCATACTTAATTTTCACAGCATCCGTAACATAGACGTATTTCTTTTACAGTAGTCCCAGCGTTGAGATTGGCAAAGCTAGATGTATCTTCTGCAGTAATAAGAGGAGAACCAGCATGGCTAAATTGCAGTTATACCCTCGAAGGGGATGAGTTGTACTCTGTGAAGTGGTACAAGAACAATGTCGAATTTTACAGGTTTTTGCCCACCGACAGACCACCAGGACAAAAGTATGACTTGCAAGGAGTCTATGTGGATGTAAGTTGATTTTTTTCATCATTAAAATGGCTCTGTAAAATATCCCGAAAAATATTTCATCTTTATTGTACATGTCTGTATACAAATATTTCTATATGCTTTGGTAATTTGTGAGCGATAAATGAAATTATATCACAGTTATATATATATAAAGTACATATTTTAGCCATTTAATATGGTTTATTGATATAAAGTATTTTATCGTACTACCAAAATATTTAATAAGAATACTTGTTGCGCATCATTTTAAAATTTATAATGTATGGAATGTAAATAAATTAAATTGCTGAATAATCGCTTATAAAAATATCTTCTTTTTTAATGAGGCACATGATCGAATGCTAATAAAGTAGAACGTCGTTCATCCGAATCGATTGGGACCGGACACCGTTCGGATACGCGATTGTTCAGATAACGAAACCCGAATGCGATCCATGCAGTATATGAAACCGGACACTATACGAATATTGAAAATCCTCACATGCTGGAAACGGGCTTGAAGAAAAGGCAAAATAGGTGCAAAATGTTGCAATTTTACCTTTATTGTGGAAAATAATTACTTATTTTTTGCTGTATCATTGTACACCTTCGTTTTTTTCACTGCAAGGTCTCTGATTCTTTTGAGCAGCAGTAGTTGAGTTGGACAACACTCTGATTGTTGTTCGTACCACTCCATGGCTGTCTTTAATGCAGAAAACGCATCAGCATTTGATGGACCCTTGCTATTTTCATTGCTGTTGCTGTTCTCGTCTTCATCCGTTTTATCGTCGACAGGCTCGGATTCTTCTTGCACAGAAGTCACAATCTCATCATCATTTAGCATTTGAAATCCACAGTCTTCTGCATCGCATGCCATCCAGGTTTCTATACTTCTTCATCGCATTCTTGAAATCCTTGGATCTATTGGACAAATCCTCCTTGTGGTCGTCATTGATGTCTTTTTCGTCTTTTAAATCTGGCCACAGCATATTCCAAATCACACAACTGAAATTCCCCAAATATACCTGACCTTCGGTTTTCCCGTCACACTTTTGGCTTCACGCGAAACAACTGTTGAGCATTGCACTGTTCGAAAACGTACTCATATACAGTACATGTTGCTGACAAAAAAAAACTGTGGTCCGGATATTTGGCACTCTGGATAATAATCGTTCGGATAAATGACGTTCTACTGTATATGCTTTGATAATTTGTGGGCGATAAATGAAAATATATCACAGTTATATATATATAAAGTATTTTAGCTATTTAATATGGTTTATTAATATAAAGTATTTTATCGAAATACTACCAATATATTTAATAAGAATACTTATTCTGTATCATTTTAAAATTAATAATATATAGAATGTAGATAAATTAAACTGCTGAATAATCGCTTATAAAAATATCTTCTTTTTAAATAAAGCACATTATCGAATGCAAATAATTATAAGTATTTAACTGTATTCGAATATTTCTGTTTTTAAGATGGTTATAGTTGTACTGTTTCTGATTTTAAAGGTTTTATGTTTTCTAATGAATATATTTATAAAACGCATTCATCACAATAAAATTCATTAATTCTTAAATTGCAAAAAAAAATTCCTTTTTCTCAGTAATTTTTTTGAAAAACAATAATGTGAGTTTCGATAAAAAAAAAAACACTTTATTGTAATAATTAATAATTATTAATAAGTACTTCATTCCAAATTAAAATACAATTTACTTAACTTTAACACTTCCAGATGCATGAGATTACTAAGAGTAAATATTAGCATGTAGTTGTTTATTTTAGTTCGTTAAGACACGAAATAAAGAAAAATACATAATGTGTGTGTGAGAGTTTTTTTTTTTTTGGAAAAATGTATCAATTTAATTTGGATCAATTTGTATTTTTATTAGTTTTCATTTGTACATATATACTTAATTGCTTAAAATTTTACTTGCCGAATAATATAAAATATGTGAGAAAACGCAGCAATATATTATTACACGACACAATAAATTAAAACAGCACACTATATTCTGTTTTATCATTGGTACCAAATGGTTTCACAATTCTTTTTTTTCTTAACGTTCCCGCTTACGTAATTACTTGCGGCATATGTCCTATTTAGAAATTCTGTATAAAAAATTCAGAAAGGATTATATAATTAAATACGAAATTTATCAAATTTAAAATGGTGGGAAATGTTTCCCTTAGTCATGAAAGGGATAATGCATAAATATCGCTATTTTGTATCAATAAATAAATGTTGACATTAAAAATAATTAGATTAAAAAGTTAAAAGTTATGGAAAACACATAAAAGCATTCTCATCTCACAAGGAAAGGGTCCTTGTTTTTTTTTTAAAAAAAAGCGTGTAAATGTTTAGAACAAACCGCCACCGAGAACGTTTATAGCCATTTAGTGAAAGAAATGACGGCTAGACGCAATATTGTTGCTGAAACTAATATTTCTAAGGTTGTTAACTCGTCACTTGAAGTTGCAAACTCCATAATTCAACGAAACTCAAAGTTACTACAGCCTTACAAGAAACTCATTTACCGTTTTATCTTCTTTCGAAATACTTTTTAAATAAAAATGAGTTAGTGAAAAGTAACTTCGAAACCGACAATTTACACAAGGAAGAAAATTCATCGGTTGAGATGAGACGTATGTCTACCTCTTGGCTTAAACAAGAAATTAATTTTTTTACTTGTGTACGGAAACAGCAAAGCTTTTTCTCCCTGGTAAACGTTGTGTGTAAGTTAAGTTATCCAGATTCAGGATAGAGCAGCTGGATTTTGTTGATGGACTAAAATATACAGTGAGGTGAAAGAAGAATGAAAGTAAATTTAGAACTACTGTCTGATATATGTTTCAACTCCATTTTTGTGAAGAAGTGTCTTCATGGTACGAAAAAAGACGCTTGAAAAGTTTGTATATTCATTTATGCAAAGGGTTCAGCACATTTAGATTATGTACAGTCTCCTGTATAATATTAAGTTCCACTACAGTGAGAAAGAAGAACAGACAAGGATCATTGACTGAAACGTCTCTCTCTTGTGAAATGTTATAATAATTCCCCATATGGAATTATGAACCTTTAACCGATTATGGGAGAGTTTCGTTAAGACGTACATCATAGCTTTAAATTTAAGAAAATTCACTTAAGAATTCAGACTGTAAAATTTTAGTTATTTAAGAATTCTGATGCATCTATTTCCATTTTATTTCTTCGCATTACGAGTAATTGGAGACAAATTTTGCGTATGAATGCATTAGAAACTATAAGAAGAAATTTTCCAAAATATCCAGACTGCAAAATTACATTTTTTAAAGAATTATGCTTCATTCAATTTCCAATATCAAATATATAAATAGGGCATGTGTTACAAGTTTATGAAAAAAAGACGAGAGAAAGTATTATGGAATAGGGTAGGGTAATATGGAATACTGAGGTTTTGGCTCTGTATGTAGCTGCTAATGCTAAGAGAAACCTTGAACTGCTGAAAAAAAGACTGTCATGATGCATTGCGCCGCTTGTTATTGCATTACAATTCACTATAAAACAAAGTGTGTTTTACGGCCTTTAAAAGTTTTTACAAACAAGTTTTCAAACATTTTTACTTACTAGTATACATATGACTTGAACATTTAAGTTAAGTTCTTTACACAAGATTGCCCAAGGAAGTCATTTTGACTACTTTTTAATTTCAATCAGAAAACAATGGTGTATATAATAGCACAATTTCTCAGACTTTTATACAGTATATTTTTTTTCGAGTGAAGTAAATTTCTTTTAATATTAATATTTACTAATAACTTGTTACATGACTGTAAATAATATAAAAAATATATAAATTAATTTTAAACACATTTATTTACACATTAATTATTCTTTCACAATGCAGTTATTTTGACTGCTTTGGGGCAATATAGGTGTATACTAAGTTTCAGTCTTTCTAGTGTTAATGTACACTTAAATAAAATTGTTGTTCATAATACTGTGGTCATTTTTTAGCTGTGACCGTGTTTTTTCCCTCAGTTTAAATATTCATTTTTCGAACTGGCGTATCGAGTATTATGAATACGCAATATTCCATTATACCATATTGATTCCAGTCATCAATTAAAGAACCGGAAAATAAAGACGCTGAATGTAACTTGCAATGGACAATTCTCTGAAGATCAACGAGGGGAAATTTGGATTAAATGTTGTAGCTGTTTTCTATGGGCTCAACACCTTGAATGTACCTGAGCAAGATAGAATATTGTATTTGTGATTTTCATAAATGAACTCAAAACTGAAATCACTTTCACGTATTCTTAAAAATATGGCTATTATAAAAAAAAGATAAAAGTTTTATGAAATCTTAATTAATTTTCCAATGGTTTAAACCACCTATCCCATATTACCCTCCATTTATATTTTTTTAAAAATTATAACAAAAAAATAACTACTATTTTTTTAACAAGTAATAATTTCTTACAATCGTTTATAGTATGCATCCATGATGATTTGGAGACTTTTTTTTATCAAAAACCAGTAAAAAGTTATTTTTAGAAAAGTAAATGGTATTCCATAATACCTGACTCTTATACACTTGTGGTGGAGAACTTTTTAAACATTAGAGGCGACATTTTAATTCGACAATAGTAAAAGAGGCCATGAGAAAAACACTACAAAATAACAAGATGTCTTAAAGATATCATATTGTTACAAATTTTGTGTAAAATAGTGTAAATAATTTGTATTTGGATGTGTATAAAGCATTTATATTTCTCTGTGTTATATTTATTTTATGTTAAAATTGTAATATTCCCCAGCAACACCGTTCATTACCTTATAATGGTAATTCAATGGGAACTTGGCGAAATCTTGGCGATAGATCCAAATTTACGTCATTTTTGGTGACCAAGTTGATGACATTGGCGACCATATTGGCGAATTCGGGACCCTCTGGATTCTTCTAGAAATTTGTGAAGAAATACGCTAATTTCAAGACCTATGAATCAAGCGAATCTTTCTGGAAAGTTCTTTTACATACGTGTATTTTAGACACTGATAATTGTGTCTTAGTGCTGTTGAAGGTGTGAACACCTTCTGAGATTTATTCAGTGAATATTGCTGCTATATTCTGTAATTTAAGGATTGGAATTTCGACAATAAATTCGCATCGCTCTTGAAGAACTGTCTTTTTCTTGGTGGCAGAATTGCATAAAATCCTCGAACCCCGATCAACGTTACAATATTATAACAATAACAATTGTCTGACAGATATCATGATACATGTTTGAGAAACTATGCCACAACAGTATTTTTTACGAACTTTAATAGTAAAGAAATAGTTTTTGTGTACAGATGAGGTAACAAGTCCGGTATGTTTTGTATTGATTGGTATTCTACTATCTAATATTTACAATTGGTTATGACCCCCATTTACCACATTCATTTACATATATACCATTCATTATTTAATGTTTTAAATTTTTAAATTGCCTTTATCTAAATAATTAAGTATTAATCAATACACACACAAGATCTAGCTTCTATGAAGGCCACACAAGTCACTCATAGAGTCCACGTGCTTACCACCTTACGAAAAAGAATAAAAAGAAGAAGAAAATAAAACATATTTTTAAAGACCTTTTAGTAATCGCAATTCTGAAATAAATCTTATTACAGGCATCGTTACAGTTAAGGTAACTGATTACGTTCGTAACCGTGGTCTTACCAAAGTGTATAAATGAATAATTTTTTATATTGTAGAACGTCGTTTATTCGGACGTTTATTATCCGGAACGTCAAATATCCGGACCAGGTTTTTTTTTGTCAACTACATGTACTGTATATGAAAATGCATGAAATATACTGTGTACAGATTTAGAAGGCGAAAAAGACTTCAATGACGATCACAGGGAGGAGAATACCGACTTTGTCCAATCGATCCCAGGAGTTCAAGAATGCGATGAAGATGTAGAGACACCTGGAGGGCATGCGATGCTGAAGACTGTGGATTTCAAATGCTGAATGATGACGAGATTATGACTTCTGTACAAGAAGAAACCGACCTCCGACCCTGTCGACGATGAAACGGATGAAGACGAGGACAACAACAACAACGAAAGCAGCAAGGGTCCATCAAATGCTAACACGTTTTCTGTGTTAGAGACAACTATGGAGTGGTACGAACAACAATCAGAGTGCTGTCCTACTCAACTACCGCTGCTCAAAAGAATCAGAGACCTTGCAGTGAAAAAACCCGAAGGTGCACAACGGTACAGCGACCTTATTTTTCCGCAATAAAGGTGAAACTGCTACATTTTGCACCTATTTTGCTCTTTCTTCAAAACTTTCCCGTATGTGAGGATTTTCAATATTCGTATAGTATCCGGTTTCATATACTGCAGGAATCGCATTCGGGTTTAGGTTAGCCGAATGGTGTCCGGTCCCAGTTGATTCGGATAAATAACTTTCTGCTGTATGTAATGTCACCTGAATTAGAATATACATGCCAAATTGTTTTAAATATTATTACAATAAAAAATATTGAAATGAAATTTTAAATAATGGAAGATTAACATTTAAATAAAGGAAGAATGACAAATATTCAACGCAGAATTATACTATATGTATACATGGATTTATACTTATAGTACGTACTATTCTCACAAAACTCCGTTATTTCTCAATGCATTGAATCACTTAAACATTAATTTCTTACGTAATTAGGCGATTTGTTTAAAAATTACTTAAGTTGTACACTTTTCCTTTTTGCAATTTAAACATAATTAGATGCATTTAGAAAATTATACAAATACATTTTCATTCAATATGTGATACCCGTCGGGGGTATCATCTCTTCATCTACCTGACCTTGATTTTTAGGAATAAATGATTGATCTCTCAAATTCTCCATAATAAATCTAATTTATTTGTCTAAATATATATTGATCAACGCAACACAAGTCTTACTAGAGGGATATGATCAGGAGTGATACTACGTAATTATCAAGCGGCTGAAATCCTACTCACTATCTATATGAGAAATTAACCTCAGAATCTTTATTTAGTGTAGATTCCTTAATAAGCTAAAATCCGTTCTATAATTAATCTCTTGCCAATATCTCACGGTGATCAGCACCTCGGCTTTCTGTCTCCTCTTGTGTTCTATTCTTCTACTATTATTCTTCCATTCTATTACCATCCGACTTCTACTCTACTTATCCAGCTTCTATCCAACTTCTATCAGACTTCTATTCAACTAACTCGCGAATGCTAAGCCTCCAATATATATCTATTAACTAATCTGTATATCGCGGTTTCTTCTTGAGATGGTTGGATTGAAATAATGTCATTCTGGCCCCAAAGATTCCCCAAGAGGATTAATGAGAAGGCGCTATAAAGCCCCGTCACAAGTATGGTTATTATGCTTCATTTACAAAAGATATAGTAATTGTTGAACTCTGTTCAGATTATTTAAACTATAAAACTATGGAATCGTGTTCCTATTTGTTATCTTCTACTTATGATTCAAGGTTATAAAGTTTTCTTAAGCGATCATAAAGTTATTTGGTGTAGCTGTTTAATACATTGAAGCCCAGTGGCTGAATGATAGTGCACCACGCTTCCATGCCCCGGTTTGGGTTTCCCAAAAGTGCTGCAAAAGGGCGACTCGCCCTTTTATCTCTTCAGTGGGTCGTAAATGACTCCAAACTTGCTTGAATTTGAACACTGGGGGGTTTCGCGTCAGCTGACCCGGGCCCAAAAATCCCCGCACCCCAGCGCCTAAAAATCCCTATACTGAGATAACACAGTAGGCCTTCGCCCCCATGGGCTGTTGCGCCACGGTTCGTTCGGGGGGTTTACTTCCTTGTGACTATGCTTTCCGGATCCGCGTAAGCGGGGGGGGATTATCAAAATGATGAGACATATTGAATTCTTAATACAACTTTTTTGGAATAACATATTATTTTTAATTCTAATTGACAACTTTCTTAAAGTGAGATTTAAACCCAAAAAACCTTATTTAAAGGGGGGTCCGAAACCTAGACCCATTTATCTTAATTATAATATATAAACCGATTCACCCTTTTGCGACATAAAAAATTTTTTTAAATGACCATGTCGTCCCGGGTTTTAAACGTAAGCTAGGGTGTGGGTTTTTATCAAAATGATGAGACATAATTTTTTAAACAACTTTTTTTAAAGAATAACTTATATTCCCAAATTTTCTAAATTGACAATCTTAATTAAAGTGAGAGTCAACCCCAAAATTAAATCACGTATTTAAGTCAAAACCACGCAACTAGATCCTTTATTCAATTATAGTTAATAATACTATTCATCTAATTATCTATATTAAATATTACCTTTGGCCAATCCCTTTTTTTTAACCTAGAGAATATTATCTATAAACTTTATTATAAGATTCCAATTTTCTTTATCTAAGGTTTCTATTTTTTCCCAAAACTATCGGCCCATTTTTTGATCTGCAAAGATTTCACACTAAGCTTTGTACGCTATCGATCAGAATAATTCCACAATACTATCTCTGGAGCCTGCCCGCTATATTTGGTTTTCCCCGCTATATCTAGGTTTGCCACGCCCCCCCCAAAAGTATATCTCATTTACATATTATGATCGTTTATCTTCTTTTGGGATTGGGTTGGAAAAGTTTTGTTTATTGGCCCTCAAAGAACATAGGGGTCATGTTAACAGAAGAAAAAGGGGGGCGTCCCTAACTTCCCCATACAAAAAAATTTCCTTTGTAGATCTCCTTCCTTCAGTGATTGAGTAATATCTATAATGTAACTTTTTTATTGAAGATTTTCCCCTTCTTTTTTAAAAAACGTATCTTTCTTTCAGAGTTTTCAAAATCTTGATCCGGGGAATTTATTCCACACTAAGTTATTCCCCTTTTCCGCGCTATATTATCATCAACTTCTATCCTTTTTAAAAGTTTTTATCTCATTTACATTTTCATTCGTTTATCTTCTTGGTATTGGGTTTTGGGAAAAAATTTTGCCATTAATCGTGGCCGTCAAAGAACTTAGGAGTTAAAAGTTAGCAGAAGGACCGAGGGGAGTCCAAACCCCCCAAAAAAAGAAAAACGTGATTTTGGGGGTTTTCAATGCCTAATAAGTACAATTTTAAAATCTTTTTTTTCCCGAATCTCTTCGCTTTCTAGGTTTTTTTTTAAAATTTTTTAAACTTAAATCCTCATTTTTAAATTTTTTTAATTTCCAATATTTATCTTGACTTTATTTTCATTACTCATCTTAAATTAAATTTAATATTTAAATTTAAAATTTAAATTTAAACTTTTGTGACAATAAATTTTACTCCATTAACTAGCCAACATTAATAATTACTGTTTAATTCATGCCCACTCTCACTCCTTTTACGTACAATCTCTTAAAGTAACTATACACTTAAATTTTCTAAAAAAATTTCTTCTGGGTGCGCAGATCCATACTTTGCATCTTTATCATCACCGCATATGGAGCTGATTTTTCGCTCCTCATTTTTTTCCTTGTTGAAGCTACTAATTTCAAATTTCAGGGTCTGTCTCCTGAAATGAAAACTTTCTGAGTCATTATTGTTTCCAATCTATGTTTATTATTAATATCAATTAATTTCTACAATTTTTATTCATTATATATTATTTGTATATCACAATAAATTTTCATCTCCATCCCCACATCTGGTTCCAAAACTCCAATGAGCCGCGCAGCGCCGCTATTATTATTGTGCTAGTGCCCTGACTACGCCGCGTTTCCCCTTGAACCAGATGCCTCTCTTATAATACGTAAATACAACAACCTATATATATACAATATATTATACAATTACAAACATTTTTCTTCTCAATAAACTGTTATGTAACAAATAACCAAAGGAATTTTCCTTTTCGCATCTCACGAAGTCATACATCGGAAGTAAAACAAATGTGCAATTACAATTGTTTTTCTCCAGAAAAATTTTAACAAGTCAAAAGTTCCAAAAAATAAATATACACTCATTGTAGTGTTTAACTTTTGCTTGGCTTATAACTTTTAAGCACCGCCCGAGACTTTTTCTTCTGCAATAATTCTTCCGACCACTTGTTGGAAGATCACAAAATGAAACAATACAACCTGATTTTTATATGTGGTCTCCCACCATTACGTCCAACGATGAGGTGCTACCACTTTTTCTTTCCCTCGGCTGCACTGAATTTTTGTTTTGCTTGTTGTAGGCTTGTAATCTCCTTGTCGTCCCTTTCTTTTGATTTCCTGTTGTCTCCTTTGGCTGGTCGGGATTCCTGTTCTGCTCCCTCTCCGGCGTGGCCTAAGATTGTACGCGGTTTCATCTGGAACTTCAGCTGATTCTCTTCTGTTCTTCTTTTCACTTTAGAAATAGTACTGGATGGTACCTGCCTTTATTTATGTTATTGTCCCTTTTCTTTTGCCACTTTCGTGGTCCACTTGCCCCTGACACTCCTGACTTTAATACCCCTTTTATTCCTTGTCCTTTTACTTTTACTTTCACCCCAAATGAATCCAGGGAAGGATCTGCCCAGTGATTTGCGTGTTTATGGGGTCATATATCTGTATTTTTATATTGATTTGATTGGTGACCAATCCCTTTGCCTTCTAACTTACGTTTCACCGCAGATTTTTCTTCCCATAGTAATCTATTTTTAACCTTGATGTGTTTTTCCGAAGTACTAGTTTCCTGACTTGATCTTATACTATTTGGGATACCTTGTTCCTAATTCGACCTCGTCAACACATTTCCTATGACAATATATTTCCCATTTGATCTACGTTAACCGTTAATCTTTTTCCTGATTTCCATATTACAATATTATTGTTGCTTTTACTTCTAATACTCTAAGTAAGGTCCTTCCAAATTTTTGTTTAAATTTAGCGCAGACTTTGTTGGCTGCTGAACTTAAAGGGTGTGTTTCTACAAGACCCAATCATTTACCTTTATTTTTATAAGTTCTTTTCTCTACGTCTATTATAATATCTTTCCCACCTTCCTGTTTAATTTTCGTACTTATTCTAGCTTCCTAAAGCTTTTTTCGATATTTTGTACTTAATTTTGAACTTTCCGAGATCATAACTAGTTTTTGGAATGGTGTAATCAATTTTCGACTCCAAAAAATAATTCAGCAGGTGATTTTCCTCCCGTTGTTTCATTCACCGCCGTACGAATAGCGTGTAAGCAAACTCACGTAAGAATTCGATCCCAAGTATCGTGTTGATCATTAACATAATTTGCAATCATTTGCACTATATCTCGATTAACTCTTTTCAGTCCGATTTGCTTGTATCGATTTGCAACAGTCTTCACATGCCTTATGCCTAATCTTCACTTAAGTGCTCGTAAATTTCGGATATAAATTAAAATCATTATCACTTATTGTCTTTATTGGAGCTCCATAACGCGCGATATAAAAGTTAATAAAAAAATATCCGCTATTATACGAGTATAGTGCCTTTTAAGAGGTATAATTTCAGCCCATTTGCTGAAATGATCGGTTATTACTAAAATATAGCGATTACGTCTTATTCCTCGATATAGATACGGGCCTAACAAATCTAACGTTACTATCTCATTTGGATAATTTGGATATAATTGATTTAATCGACCAGCTGGTAACGTTTTTATAGTTATTAACTTGGCACATATGTAGAGACATAGTTGATCAATAGTTCTTCTCTCATGTACGGAAATAACAAACGTCCCGAATTTCAAGTATATTTTAAATCTTCCCATGTGTCCAGCTATTGGCTTGTCATGAAATTCTTCATTATTTCATTCCTTAAAGATTTTTGAAAATGTATACACGCATTTCACCTTAATGACGTTGCGTGTTTCGTATAAAATAACAATCCTTCAATTAAACGGAAATCGTGGGACCAATAATCACACGTTGCATTAACTGAGTTATCTTCCGGGTTTCTAAATATCTATAGATGTACCTACTCCTGGGCTCATTTTTCTGTTCTGTTAATTGTTCCGCGAAGTAAGTACTAAATCCTTTGATTATGGCAATAAATTAAATTTTCTCCCACTATACTTTCCACGGGATTCCTTGATAGTATGTCAGCTACTGCATTTTGAGTTCCCGGTCTATGTTCCCATTCTATATTGAATTCTAAGCAATTTGAGTGCCCATCTAATCATCCTACTCGACAAATTTTGCCATGTGTTAGGCGTGTTAAGGCCGCGTGATCCGTTATTACTTTAATGGGCAATATTCCTAAATATGTTCTGACTTGTTCAACGCCCATACAACTGCTAGACATTCTCTTTCGGTTACTGTATAATTCCTCTCTGTGTTGCTCAGTGTTCGTGACGTACCACCACAGGTCTGTTTTGTTGATTAAGTACTGCTCCTAAAACCAATCGAACTGGCATCTGTAAATAACTCGAATGGCTCCCTGAAAGTTTGGTAATTCTTAAACTGGCGCTTTTGTTACCGCCTCCTTGACCTCTTCGGAATGCCTTTGTGCTTCCTTGGACCAGACAAATTTTAAATTTTCAAGCTTAAGATTATAAAGTGTAAGCCTCACAAAAAGATCCGCCCGCATAATTTCTTAATAAATTCTCGCGTACCACTGGGACATACCCAAAAAATCCTGGACACCTTTTGAGTTATTACAAGTGCTCTCATCTTTAATATAGCTCTAACCTTTTGTCTCTACATCCGTTTTAATTCTTCTTACTAATAATAATCCTAAATATTTCAATTCATCGCACCCAAATTTGCACTTTTCCTTATTTAATGTCAATCCTGCATCCTTTAACAACGAAAAACTTCCTGAATAAATTAACATGGTGAGTGAATGATGGAGAGATGAGATAATCACATCATCCATATATACACTCACAAATTTCCCCTATCACCGGTTTTAGGATTATGTCAATTGCCTTTGCAAAAATTGGGAGCTGCTCCTGATAAAATCCCGAATGGCATCCGCTTGAAAGCATAAGTGCCACTTTTTACTACAAATGCGGTCTTAACAATATCACTGTTTACTGCCATTTGAAAGTACCCAATTTCTAGGATCACAGATGACATTATTGTTGTATATGGATGTTCGTTAATAAATCATCTATTAACGGTAAAAGTGTATCAAGTATACTTTGTGACTAAATCTTAATTTTCTATAGTCTACTGCAAATCTATAGTGCTTCCGGATTAATCCCGGTGGTAACCCATTATTTTTCTTGCATAAACACAACAGGTGACGCGTATGGGGATTGAATTGAACAATCGTTTCCTCTTGTAACATTTTTGTATGTGAAAATCAATTATTGCTTGCTTTGTCCGGTCATACCTATATGGCCTTGAAGCTACTGGTGGGTTATCTCCTCGTGTCAATTTCATGGTATAAAACATGAGTAAGACCTGGTTTGTCTGAAAATAACTCCTTAAAACTACTTCAAAACAAATTTTGTAGTTTTGTTTCTCTTACCTCCCCCACTTGTCTTAGATAAATCTTATCTCAACTCCCTTTTCCTCTTCTTTAATGTTGGTTCAAACCTACCTTATTTATTTCATAACGGAATTTTCACCCATTTTGGATCAAAAATCTAATACGATCCTTGACCCACTTTATAAAATCAATACCGAGAATACATGGGTATTCTAAATCCGTCAACACATGAAATGACCAATTTCTTTTCGAATTGTCTGATGCGAATATTCACCTCTACAATCCCCATAAGTTTTTGGCATTTCGCACCTGTGCCGTTATTACCTGGGCTCGCGATTTTTTAATTCTGCTTATAAAAAAATATTTTCTATATACTTCTTCCGATATAAATGATTTATCTGCTGTTCCGGTGTCCCATAGCGCTTTCAAAAATAAAAGGCTTAATAGGAACGTGTGGGAAGTTCTACGGGTGATATACATATCGGAGAAAGTTTAATTGTTTTCTCGTCGATACTTTTTGAGGTTGATCTTTAACCTTCTTACAATATTTTAATCGTCCCCTTTGCATCCTATCGCCTCGACTGAAATTTTCACTGAACCCCTATTTCTACGGTCCTCTATTAAAAATTATCATTTCGCTCATTTCGAAAATGAGTAACCCCTGTTGTTGAATCTCTGATCACTATTTTGAAATTTATTCCTCTCTCGAACCCTCTATTACTTTGTCGGCTATTCTCATAAAAATTATTTCTACTGTTATTTGCCCACGTCCTACTTCAGAATTCCTCCAGTTTCTAACTCATATTAGGCATCAAAATTAGGCATCCTATGCTATTCTTTTGACCTCGTCTTTCTATATATTATCATTCTGTGAACCCTTTTACTCGCAAGAATATCTCTTCGAATTCTAGCCAAGACTTCCAAAAGCAGCCGTGTTTTGTGGATTGCGCACTTCCACATAATCCTGATTTGTGGTTCGAGTCGAACTAAAATATGATCCACCAACTCTGCTTGGGACATTCCTAATTTAAACTTCTCTCGATTTTTAACAGTTATAAAACGAAATCAGTGGGTTCCTTGATTTCTCCTGCTGGGACGCGTAAAATTGTGATTGTAATTTTTCTTATTTTTTGATCAAGGGAAAAGCTTTCGCTATTCAGCCTTGAGCTGCGCGAAATCCGTGGCTGTATTTTGCACTCAAAACCGATCCAAATATCGAGTACCAATCTTGAGCCCCTTCCTGAGATGACTTTAAGTAGTTAATACGACAGATTACTTGGGATTTCAAGTAACTGTATGTTGTTCTCTACGTTTCGATAAACTCTGCAATTTCGACCCTGAAAAATACATTTCAGGTAGTACGTTACTCAATCTGCATTACCTAACCCAGAATTATACACGTTCGGTGTTATTGCACATAGCCATCCTGTGATGATTAGTGTCTTTCCGGGATCCGCGTAAGCTAGAGGTGTGGGATTATCAAAATGATGAGACATACGAATTCTTAATACAACTTGCTACAATAACTTATATTACTTAATTCCTAATTGACAACTAACTTAAAGTGAAAGAGTTAACAATCTTACCAACTTAAGTATTCAAGTCAGATCACGCAACTAGATCATCATTTATCTTAATTATAATATATATAAAACCGATTCATCTAACTTCCATACAAAAATATATTACCTTTTTGTAGACTCTTCCCTTCAGTGATTGAGTAATATCTATAAAGTAAATTTATATGTGAAGACATTCCAACTTCTTTTTTACAATGAACGTATCTTTCTTTTCAGAGATATAATACATCAAACTCTTTTGATCCGAATGATTCCACACTAAGTTATTCTAAACTTGCTGCTCCTTATCATCAAAACTTCTATCCTTTTAAAGTATATCTCATTTACATTTTTGATCCGTTTATCTTCTTGGTATTGGGTTGGAAAAGTTTTGCCATTAATCGTGGCCGTCAAAGAACTTAGGAGTTATGTTAGCAGAAGGACGCGAGAGACGTCACACAGTATTTAATACATTATTTTAATCTGCAAGAAAATTTCCTTGATTAAATATTTTTGGTAAGAAAATTAAAACTGAAAAAGGACTTTTTTTGTATCGATATTTTTCATACATCTGAAAAATAGAAGCCTAGTATAAAAATTATAATTATAAAAATTTTTTCGAATTTCTGGCGTTTTAAAATTAACATTAATGGAATTCTCTTATTAATACTTATATTCTTTTATTTTATGTGAGTTAAAAACATAAATGAATTTGCAATGGTATAAATATTTTCCTATACCAAACTTTCTAACAATTACGGTGATTTCTTATCAGATTTTAGAACATTTACCGATTTTTCTTGTTTTTCTTTTATTGATTCTTTTGACCTCAGGTACTTAATGATGAATACTGTTTTATTTTTCTAATCATAGGGAAAAAAATCTGATTATGGATTTCGTTAATTAAAAGAAAGATTTTAATTTCAAAAATAAATGCTGAGATTTCAACTGTTCGTAGTTCTTAGGCAGTTAATTTTTTTTTCTATTTTCCTCGAATCATTAGTCATTTGTTTTACAGCTTAAGGGTGAAAAAAAAGAATTTTTCTTGAAACTTGTGTTTGGGTTGAATTTTTTTCCCTTTAATATTTTTTTTTCAATTCTTCACCACCACATTTTTCTTCACTTAAAAGATTTTATCGGAATATTGAACTTATTTCAGCGTCCTACTTGGTAATTTCCATTTATCTCAATTTGTTTAGCTATACATTATTTAACTCACTTTTTAATTCTGAACGTAAGTGTTTTTTCTACTCGTTTTTTATTCATTAGATTTTTTAATAGTTAATACTGATTTCTTTTTTTTAATACTTTTTACATTAATTTTGTCCGCATGAATTTTTAATATTTTTACAAGTTTTAAAAGACTAGTGCATTCAGAAGGGTGAAAAAATTTTTGAATTGTACAAGAATAATCTATTGTGATTAAATGAATTTTCACTTATTTTTTAATTGCGTGTTTGAAGGTGTACTACTAATAAACTTTTTTTCAAATCAAATTTTTTTTTCCGTTAAAAATTTTTTTCTGTACATTTTTTATAAAGTTTTGTTGAGATATTAATGAAATTTTTTTACAAATATAATTTATGACCTGATACTTCAGTTTCATTCAATAAAAATGTGGGTCAATTGATCTTTTTACTTCGAAAAAAATCTAATGAGGAATTATTCTATGAATCCAAATTCCTCAGTCATTTTAGTGTAACTTATTCAAAATTAGATAAAATGCATTACTAAACTGTGTTATAACATTTTTGTACTCGAATAAACACACACACGTATGAAATATAAAATTACGTGTGAGAAGATTGGCTGAACCTGAAAACAATGTTTAAATTTGCTGTCTTAATTCTTAAAACTAAGAGTTTGTTATTATACTACTATGGCACATTTTTTTTTGAATTAGCGATGTTTTTTCATTTGGCGAAATCGTCGACGGCATATCACAAAAAATACCGAATTATCATTACAAATTCAAAATGACTGTTAACCCTTTAACGGGCACAAAGCTAAAACACACTTTTCTGTGATAAAGTACTTGATAAGTGTAATGTTCTCAACCTCTATAAACATTATTTAGTCGCCCCAAAAAAAAAATCTGATCAAGGTTTTTTTCCCTGGGTGGTGGCTAGACGTTATAGCCACTGCGTTCGTAAAACATTTAACTTACTTTTAAGGACAGAAAAAATGAATCATATTACAATAAACTTTTTATGAAAAATTAACATTCATGCTAATAACTATTTCAATAACAATTAAATACAAAGTATAAGTGTAATTAAATAATAATAGAATAATTGTACTTAGTAGAATACTTACTAAAATATACATTGAAAGTGGTATATATCCACATTCTATATTTTATTTAATTTTAGTATAAAAAGCTAGAAATAAAAGAATATTTTTGAAGATTTAAATTAATTATTTCACAAATTTGATGAGCTATTTACTGTGGAACTTTTCAAAGCAAGTAGGACTATTTGCTTGAAAGCACAGTGGTACGTTGCAGGACCGAAACAGCCATTGAGAGCGATGAACGTCTTTTCTGGTACTAGTTATATATTCTATCAACATGCACAATTTGTACTGAAAATAAGTTCAGTAAAAAACCTATCGTGAGATAATTAGGTACACAGGAAGTGAATCTAACTTCATAATATTGAAGGTTCGAATTATCGAAGTTTTATAGGATAATTTGAATTACCGTGTTGTAGTCGGCCAACCAAAAATTTTTTATTTGAAATATTGAGAGTAAAAATGTATGGTTTTAGTTCGAAATATCAAAGATTTTTTTCGGGGGCTGAGATATACTTCCGAATTAGCAGATTTTTGTTTTACGAAAGTTCAAAATTATCGAGAGTCGACTGTATTGAGAAAGAATTTCCCGTACAGATCACCTTCGTTTTTCCTCCAAAAGGAGAAAAAAGGGAAAAATTTTAAGATCATTTTTCTTTTTGTGGGCATGGATGAGCCTCTATCCCCATATAAAAGTTTTCAAAACCAAAAAAAACCTTTTTTTTTAATTGAAATTTTTTAATTATCGATGAGAGAAAAGTATATAAAAAGCAAAAATTTTTTTAAAGATAAGAAATTTTATTTATAGTAATCACAAAATACAATTTTTGATTTACACCGAGAAACATGTTTTTAACCACCCCTCAGGGGCAGTGTAAAAAAAAGGGATCGTCCTGTCATCTGTATTGATTTTTTCCCTTTTTTGTTTTATAATGCATGGATACTAAATATCCACCACCCCTTGGAGAAAATTTTTAATATGTGGCCAAACCAAACCACTGCCCACGAACGAGTTAAACAGAAGCTGAAAGTTCTAAATTAAATATAGTATGAATTTTCATCATTATATTACAAATAAGGGGGTGTATTCTTATGCGCCTTATCTCTTCTTCAATAACTGATAATCGAAATGTATGTTTGAAATTTATTAATATGATATGTGCCTACAGGGGATCAGTTTGGGAAAGGGCCCCTTTTTTTCCAAAACGTACCGATCTCCCCGGAAAGGGGGTATAGATGTGAAGTATTGCCAAGCCCTTCTTTTAAAACAGTCGGGGGAAAAAAAAGTCAGGGTGAGGGCCCCTATTAAATATATTTATTTCTACATCTTTCGCAACGGAAGTAAAGTTCAATCTTTTTTGATTACAAGCTTTTATTTAACTTGCAATGTAATTTGTTCGGGTGAAATCTTGCAACTCAATTTTAAAGCTGATGTCTTCAACCGATTGAGCTGAAATTTTGTATACATGTTTAGTTTGGATGACAATGCATGTTTTGGTCATTTATATTCCGATATTGCAGTTAGTTAAAAAGATATTAATTAAAAACCTTAAGGCGCATAATTGTTTTACCCCTGTTGGCTTTTTATTCTGCCGAGTGGCTTATCGGATTAAGCTTGAAGAAATTCCGATTTTTCGACGTTTTTTAAAAAAAAAATCTAATTCTTTCTGTCAAACTCAGACAAAAAATCATTTATTCCGCCACGATACGGTATGATTCTTTTTAAAAAGTAACGATAGTTTCTACTTTTTACGATTTTTTTCTAAAATGAGTCAAAATCGATGCGTTTTCATGAAAATGATTTTTAAGTTGTTCCGTATGAATTTTTTTTCGTGTTATGTGAATCAATATTCTTCGCTAAAAAAGTTCAGGTTTTTCTTTTTTAGAACCAGTCATTTAAAAAAAAAGGAAAATTTTTACGATTTTTCAAAAAATACTCACATTTTTTAATTAAACATGTAATAACTTCGTCATTTTTAAAGATAATCGCACAAAACTTTTTTTTTCGTTTATAAAATAGTATTATTAGAATAGTATTTGATTTTTTAATTTTTAAAATTTTCAAACTAAGTAAATAAATACTTAAATCCGCACGCTTTTATATTTTTAAATGTGAAATGACGTTATAAGTTGATAGCAAAAAAAGTTTTAAAAGAAAAGTTTATTTTATTCTTGTTAGCGCATTTAAATAAAACTTGTTTTTAAAAAAGTTATTTTTACTTTTAATTTATATATACTATAGTTAATAAAAGAACAACGAAAACAGAAAGATATACCCGATTTGGATTCGTGAAATCTAAATTGATTTATCAAATATAAAAGGAATGAACAAGCTTAAAAACTGTTACAGACGGGAAAATGCCCCTTAAAAACATCGAATTCTGGCTTCGTACTAGGCATAGAAAGTTCTCAATTGTATGAATACTTTATGTTTGGCAACCACAGAGTAGCCAAGTGATCATGGATGTGAGCTCATGGGCAGAGGTGTAGCTACCGCCGTATCAATGATACGGGGCCCCCAAGCTACAGGGGCCCCGACATGTGTAACTACAGTCCCACTAACAGGGTTCTCATATCTTCATATCTGAAAGAAGGCGCCGAAGGAACTTGAATACATGGCCTCCTCAGAACTAGTTACGCCAGTGCTCATGGGTCTTTTTTTTTTTTTTTTTTGCCAAATCACGAACTTGAGTCTTGATGCCATTAAAGACCCGTTGTATGGAGAAACATGATACACGTTAAATCTGACGAGGCTCAAAGCCTTCACACTGACGTAGTCCAAAAGTTTGGAGAGTGGAATGTTAGTAACAAAAAGATCGTCCTCTACATACATGATCTCAGTTCAAAATTACTAAAACCAAAGTTTGAGTCCCTTTATTTACCACAAGGTGAGGACAGTCTCAAGTTAGTTTTTAAGATCATTTACAATAGTACATTAACAATTGTTGTTGTTACTTTTGTCAACTGATCTGCAAAAACAGACAATCAAGGCCCATGAAGTTCATCTTGGCAAGGGGCTAGATTCCGCCTGCCGTTAGCCGTAGCTTTGAGCACCATAAAGGGGACAGTGCGATTTGGTTCTGTTACAGTAACAATAAAATTCACACTTTAAGCGTAACGCGCCAAATATAACAAACTTACATTATGATTAAACTACAGAGCAACCCTATATTGGCCCTATATAACCCTATAGTTCCTCTCCAGATCTACACGAGTAAGGTGACCAGCCAATCTCTCCTCCATTTCATTAAGGAAAATGTAAGTCATTAATAGATAATTTTTTCCAATTTAAATTCTGACTCCTTGCTCAAAGGACTTGCAAATGTCACTTAAAAGTACTACTGCCCTCCCCAAAAAAAGCTCCACTATCACAATCGACCCCATCATAACAGGTTATTTTTGAGGGAGAACGTCCTGGGGGTGGTCAGGGGCCTTCCACTTTCTTCCCTTTCCATCAACCACACAAGAGGACTTGCGCTCGACAATTTCTGAGTCCCCCCGAAAGGAAAAATTTTAAAAAA